>JACAXG010000254.1:193748-287512 GCA_018881555.1 Amblyornis subalaris | reverse complement strand
CAGACAGAAACCTCCAATCTGAAGCATGTGAGTAGCTGTAGCCAGTGCCTGGTAGGGATTTAATCCCTTTTTTAATGTATTTTTAAATCAAGGGGTTGATTTCCAGATGTGCTAATAACAGGCAGAAAGTAGACCTTCCCTGTGGGAGCACATGGAGAGTTACCACTCTTGGAAGGCTACTCCTAGGGATTTAGATACCAGATTCATGTGATCGTGGGCAGCAAATAACCACTGGATATCTCTGTGTGCACATAAAAGAACACACACCCTAGAAGGTGGAAATAACCAACTGCATGGGTTGAGGTTTTCTCTTTTCTTTTTATTTCTCCTTTTTGTTTTTTTTAAGGAAGCCAGAAGTTCTTTGGTTACACAAATGAAAGTCATCAAAGAATGGTTTCTCTCAGCTTTATGCTTTCCCTTTTTCACTTCTGCAAACACTACCACTGACATTTATTGGTATTTTTTGGTAACCATTAAAAATGTGAACTAGCCTGAACTATGACATCTCCAAGTCCTCAGCAGAAAGCCACCCTCTTCAAGACAATTTTTTGTTTACAATTATGTTTTGTTATTTCTCTTCTAGCCATTATTTTAAAATTTATTTTGAAAAATCCCTGAATGTATATGATAATTTTCTAGACTGTCATTTTTTTTCATGGATTTTTGTTTTCCATCCAAGTCAAAGTAGGAAAAAATATAAAATCGGCATCTTCCAGTGTAATTTTCCCTCTACAGACCAACTTGCAGTCTTTAGAGTGAGTAGTATTCCCTTCCTTTAAATCTCATGGAGAGATTTGTTGGTTCAATTCCTTTTCTCAGCCTGGGCTCATGTTGTCACAATCACCTTGCAGTCATGGTGAGAAACATGCACACAGCATTATTATTTGTGTTTTGCCAGCTCCCTGATTATCTTGCAATATCCTTAGATGCCTTTTATTAGGGATAAATCCAGCTGAATCCCACTTCATTCTTTTGATTGTGACAGGAATATTGCACAAAAGCCTCACATTGTTTTTTACTGCTTTTCCTGGCAGTCATACAAAAGATTTTTAGTTCAGTCTTATCAAGTCCATTTCTAATGTATTCCAACTTTGTATCCACTGGTATCTTTCTGCCATTTGAGAAATATTCAGTTGAATACATTTTTTCTGTGTAAAGATAGTATTGATTGGCCAGTTTAACTGGTGTTAAAAATACCAGTTTGTTCTGAAATATACATGGAAGGCACGAGTTATTTTCTCATAGCTTTCTTTGCCTTCCCTTCTGTGGAAATCTCTGTGATTATTTTATAGGAATTTTGATTCCTTATTTTAAGCAGGATCTATGCTTGTACATCTGGTGATCCACACTCGGTTTGATTTCTGCTTGTCTTACTAAGGAGCTCAGCACTCTTACAAGGCCACAGTTGTTTCTGGCATGAGGTTCTGGAGCAACCATGCTTGTGAGAAAAATGGCCGTGAGAAGATAAAGCTAAGTGTGACATTCTCCTCCACCAGCAAGAGACTTGAAAAAAAAAAAATTGAAAAAGTTTCGCCTCAACCTGTTAATTTGTCATGCTTTTGATTGTGTGGTTGTCAGGGAGTTGTACTTTTTGCCTCGTCGGGACTCAACATACTTAAAGGGGGTAATTCATAAAAGTCCTAGTAATTTACAGAATCATGGAATCGTTAATATTGGAAAATACTTGTAAAGTCATTAAGTCCAATCATCAACCCAGCACCACCACCTCATGCTCACCACTAAATCGTGTGCTCAAGTGGCATATCCACACATCTTTGGAACAATTCCAGGGATGATGTCTCCACCACTCACATGGGCAGTTCCAACGCTTTGCATCTCTCTTTGCATCCTGCGAAAAGAGTTTTCCTAATATTTAATCTAAACCTCTAATGGCACAATTTGAGGCCATTTCCTCTCATCCTGTCCATTGTCCCCTGGGAGCAGAGCCTGATCCCCCCTTGCTGCTCCCTCCTGTCAGTGGAGAGCCAGAAGGTCCCCCCTGATCCTCCTTTTCTCCAGGCTGAGCCCCTCCAGCTCCCTCAGCTGCTGCTGGTGCTCCAGACCTTTCCCCGGCTCCGTTCCCTTCTCTGGACATGCTCCAGCCCCTCAAAGTCCTTCTGGTTGTGAGAGGCCCAGAACTGGACACAGCATTCGAGGTGTGGCCACAGCAGTGTCCAGCACAGGGGATGGTCACTGCCCTGGTCCTGCTGCCACACTGTTCCTGACACAGCCCAGGGGCCATTGGCCTTCTTGGCCACCTGGGCACACCTGGGCTCATGTTCAGCTTCTGTCACCACCAACCCCAGGGCCTTTTCCAGCTTTCCAGCCACATTTTCCCCAGCCTGGAGCTGAAGGAGGTTGTTGTGACCCAAGGGCAGTATCTGGCACTTCCCCCAATTGAACCTCACACCATTGGCCTCATCCCATGGATCCAGCCTGTCCAGACCCCCCTGCAGAGCCCTCCTGCCCTCCAGCAGATCCACAATCCCACCCAACTTGATGTTGTGTGCAATCTTGATGAGGGTGGCCTCATTTCCTTCAACCAGGTGATCAATGAAGATGTTAAACAGTGCTGATGAGCTGTTCCACCAGCTCCCTCAGTACTCTTGGGTGGAGCTCATCCAGCCCCATGGATTTGTTTGGGGCTGAGTTGCATAGCAGTTCCCTGACCATTCCCTCATGGATTATGGGGGCTTCATTCTGCTCCTCAACCTCTTCCAGCTCAGGAGGCTGGGTACCTTGACTACAACTGGTCTTGTCATTAAAGACTGAGGCAAAGAAGGCAGCTTCCCATCCTTTGCCACTATGTTTCCCCCCACATCCAACAAAGAATTCTCCTTGACCCCCATTTTGTTGCCAATATATTGGTAGAAACATTTTTTGTCTTTTACAACAGTGGTCAGATTAAATTCTAACCAGTCTTTAGTCCTTCTAATTTTCTCCCTGCATGACCTCACGACATCCTTGTAATCCTCCTGAGCTGCCTGCTCCTTTTTTCCCAGAGGCAGAAACCGAAAGTCACACGTTGATGTTTCATCACTATCTGATGAAAGCCTCAATGTGCAGAGCCAAGTAAAATAACCCAAGAAAAATAAGGAATTTGTACCTCACACCTTCACTGTCCTTTTTTCTTCCTTGCACACCTTATCAAATGTTGTTGAACTTGAGTAATACTTCTGAATGCACAAGAGTTAACAAATTGATTTAGATTTTGGAAATAAATATGTCTTTGTCTTCCTGAAACAAAGGTGCATGTTTATGGCCAATTTCTATGTTTATATATTACTGTGTCTCTGAGTCAGTCATGCCTACAATATTCTACAAAATGTACAAGTGCTATATCTTCTTCCCATGAGTATATGGATGATGGGATTTCCTTATATAAATCCCAACGCTTGAAACGCGCATACCTTTCCTTAAAATAGTAATGCAAAACAATATGGAGTGGGAGGGGTAGGATTTATTGTGGAGATGGTAAGGAGGTGGCTGCAGATTTTTCAAATATTTATTAATAGGCTCTTTTGTGGCATCCATTACCATAGTAACAGAATGGCTCATGCAATCATGGCCTCATTCTTCATTTTCTGAAGATAAACAGATGGGAACTGAGATGCACAAATGAGAAGACTAAAAACCTGGTGTCAGAACTGGATTTCTGCACCAGAGACGGTACTAAAATCTAGATTCCTGGAGTCTTATCCATTGCTTTAACCCAAATTCATCTATCTTTTTACTGCAGGACAAAGTAATTGAAAAATTAGTCACCAAATAAATTAAATCTTTAACTTATTTTAGTGGTTTCCTAATCATCTCGACTGATTTACCTGATGGTGCATGTGTAATGCTTCCTTGTGTGCAGCGTTCATGGGAGCACAACCACAGCACATTTCAGTTCTGCTGACTGAACCTTTAAGCCCAGTGTATTCTCTGCTTAGTTTCTGAGGGATTTCAAAACCTGGGTAGCACTGGCACTGGATGTTTGTCTCAAAATGTAAATTTTAATTGAATTTGTTTGAAAAGCACTGAGACACTTGGCTTTGGGTAGACAATGAGTGTATGCATCTGTCAGACCCATCACAAGGACTTTTGGGAGCATTAGTTCTCCTTCACCAGTGTCCCACACTGTTTAACACTAAAGCAGCACTGGAAGACCCAGACTCTGTCCTTTGCACCCAAAATGAAATATTTATTTGGATTTTTTCTGAATATTTCAATGTTGCAACAAAATCCCTTTTTCTTCCAGCTGAAGCATATTTCTGAGGAAAGTATATTTTCTAGTGGGAAGAACACTGGTGAAAAATGATGTGTTCCAGCATGTCTTTGGGTTTCTAGAGTGTGAATTCTGGTGCTGGAAGTTGGGGTCCGGTAAGGCCTTGCCCTCAAAAGATGTTGTTTCCTGTGAGGGCCAGCAGCAGAGAGCACCAGAGAGGTTGGTATCACTGCAGAGCTGGGCTTTGCAGTGTGTGGCTCTTTCAGCTGTGGTCCTGCCCTTCGCTTTTCCTGGGTGGACAGCGAGGGATACCTCCTGAGTCATTCCCTGGCTCCTGTCCCACATCTTGCCTGGGTGAAGGTGTTGGCCACCTGAGCTCCACTCCCTCCTCCTGGGAGCAACTTTTGCCACCCAGGCTCTTGTGGCCTGAGCTGTGGCTGCAGGCAGCTCAGAAGCATTTCCCGAGGTAACCCATGAGCTTCTTGTTTGGAGAAACTTCAGAAGCAAAAAGGTGAGGTACTAAATGCTGTTACTTTTTTTTTTTCCTTCTTCAATGGCCTTTACTAATTTTTCCCTCTCTCCAACAAAAGGATCACCCTGTAATGACACCTGCAAGATCCATATGTATGATCAGTGTCCACGTGAAATGTGCTTCTGGTATTGCCTCCTTTTTCTCTGCCTGGTTTGATGCACCTTTCCCTTTCTTCCTGCCCTCTTTTTATATCACTCCTTTTTCCATTCGTGCCAGTGTTTCTTCCCCCACTGATTGAATGAACTCTAATTGGTTATACCTTCAGGTTATACCTTTCCTCTGACTATACATCAGCAAACTGTTCCTTTTTCACTCATGGCTTAGGCAGAAATCGTGTCAGCCACTATCAGAGTTTTCCCCTTCTCTGTGATGAAGTTTGGGTCAACCTTCACTCATAGCACCCCTGGAAGCATCACCCGGAGCTTTTTCAGAGCCCTTCTATTTCCTGCAGCCCCGGGTCTCTTGGCTGAGGGTTTGGCGTGAGATCAGAGAAAGGCACCAGGACAAGGGGGAGAAAGCCATGCCCAGAGACTGTGCCAGAGAAAGAAACATTTATTTTTTCTTTTGTGAAGTTTTCCTACAGCCCTCTTTGTGCTGCCGGTGAGGCAGCTTCCTCCTGGGCTGGGGGGCATCCGGGGGCCTGTGAGCCTTCCTCTTTGGGTGGCCCCGTGGCCCCCCAGACAAGTGGTTCCTGTCCTGGCTGGGAGTGGAGGGGCTGTGACAGCAGCCGTGGGCAGAGGGACCTGCAGCCGCTTCCTGCCCTGGCTCCTCCTGGGGATGGACCTGCTCTGTGGGGATGGGGACAGCACGGAGGTGGCTGGGACCAGTGTGGGGTCCAGTTGGACACTGCCTCCAGCTAGAGCTGCTGGAGCTGGAGCTGCTGGAGCTGCTGGAGTTGCTGGAGCTCCTGGTGCCGGCTCCAGGGTTGTCTTCCTTATCCCTGGCAGCACGGGAGTGCAGCAGCCCCCTGGCCCTCTCACTGCACCAGCTCTCAATGACACTGATGACGCTGTGGACCAGTGGTCCTGTGTGCTGCTGGAGTAAGTGCTGCAACCTCTGCACCAAGACCTCTGCAGCTGGACCGTGCACGCAGAGGTTGTGCAGGATGCTGCTCTCCGCACTCTCCACCAGCCACCACTGATCCCAATATATACCCACCAGCCTCTGGTGCAGCCAGGGCTGCACCGGGTCCAAGAGATGCTGTTCTTGGCGAAAAAGTCCTGCCCAGACCTCGGGCAGGAGGCCACCCACGGCAACTGTGCCATGGGGGTCGTTCTCAGCCAGGCCACTGGCAGCTGGGCCTGCCTGGCTGCTGGACTCTGACGGCTCTTCCATGTCCGTGTCCCTGTCCGTGTCCCTGTCTGTGTCTGTGTGTTGCCGAAGCCTAGGGGAGAGCTGACGACCAGGAGCTGCTCTCACTTGCAGACATCCTCGTCGGGAGTCTGGGATCAAGCCAGTCTGACCCAGGCCCTGCTGGCGCCTAAGAAAGCAGTGAGGGATGTGACACTACAATCCATCCCCCCAGATGTCACAATCCATCACTCCATAACATCATCCTCTGCCACCCAGTGATCTCACAATTGACTGTGACAACTGAAAATTTATGAGATAAAGACACAATGTACAATATAAGACACAAGGTCACAATCCATCCCCCGGTGATGTCACAAAGGACATCAAGGCCTTGGCTGTGACTTCAGCCCCCTCAGTTGCCCTTGCACTTCACTTTCTCCAGTACAATTCCTAAAATAAAAAACTCAGTCCTGGTCATTTCTTTCCCCCATTGGGGATACATCTGGTCCCAGGTTTGGGATTTCGGACAGCATTACTTAGTTAATGTCAAACTTGAAGTTGCTGGTGCTCTTCTCTTGCAAGACTCTACTTCCCAGCGTGTGCCCAGTGCTCCCCTCCGAGTTTGCTGTTCATGTTGGCCATCACTTAGACGACTCTCCCTCACAGGTTGTGAAATCCAGCCATTCCTCACAGTGCTGGCTGAAACTTTTCCTGGTTTCCTGCACCAGCCTGTGCTGCAATTTCTGATGGTCAGCAATGGACCTGTCTGCAACCTCGTCACTTGCCTGCAGCCATGAATCCATGAACACAGGTCAGATGGTTTGACTTTAAATGATGTTAGGTGCTGTCCCTGACACCGGTTACAAAAACTCTAAACGTTCTAAAATGTGCAGCAGAGAAAAGTGAGAGTGAAAGTGTAGGTATAAATTTCAGATTCTGAGGGCTCGTTTGTGTTTCAATGTCACATGCTCATAAAATGTTTTTACAGACATCTGAGCAGCAGAGGTTTTTAAGAGAGGATCATGTCCTTTTAATGCTTCCCTCGCAGGGTGTGACATCCAGGTTGATGTACTTGCTGTTGGGTTGATGAGTGCTGATTTTTATTAGTGGCTTGGAAAACAGGAGCATGGTAAGTCTTGTATTGCTGCATATGAAACTCAGGCAGCAGGAAGAAAGGTTCTTTTATGAGCACATCCTTAAAATTTCCATTAAGACTTGAAATGATTAAAAAAAAAAAGAAAAAAAAAATTTAGGTTTCTTACATAATTCTTTGGAAGAAGAGTGCTTTCATGATTTGTGTTAGTAACATTTATAAGGGAAAGCACAGTGATTGTATCGCGCAAAGGACATACAGTTAAATCACGTATATTCTACTTTTTATGGCATGATTGTGTTGTGAATTATGTTCATTTTCCTTGCACTTACAGGCTGGAACAAATGGTGAAGGCTTAGCTATAGGGAATATATCCATGATTATAACTTTCTTTGTGCCAGGATGGCCTCCTTGGATGCAGATTCACTGTCTGAATTGTGCTGGCAGAGTCGGAAGCACTTCAGATGGACACCTGAGGATGATTCAAGAGAGGGTTGGGTTATATCTGCCTCACTTTAAAGTAGGCAGCAAGGTCTGGTTGATAGGGCTACTGGCTTAGGAGCTTGAATTCTAATGCAAACTGTTCTCATTTTCATTTCCCATTCTCATGCAAATATTTGTCTTGCTTAGAAGCTCTCTCAGTCATTTGGGTGAGTAGAATGGATGTGATTGCTGTAGTTCAGGAGCTCAATCTCTGTTCTTCTCCATGTGTGTCTTGTAAACAGATATGTACAAAATGTGAAGAATGAGGCTACAGGACAGAAGCCAGATACTCATTTGTGCATGTGAAATAGGATTGATGAGTGACCAGCCTTGACTGGAAGCTCAAGTACAAATCAATTTACAAAATGAGACTGCAAGAACATCCTTAATGAACAGACCAAGTAATTCTTAAATTCTAGTTTGCATACTTTTCTTCTACCTTTACAAAATTCTCTTGAGAAAGCCGTGTTCAGTGGCTTTACAGAAAAGGTAATACCATATGCATGACAGTCATTGGCAAACACCACAAATCAATCTACAGAAGTTAACTTCAGGGTTCCACCTTGACAGAACTCTCCTGCATAGATGTGAGGCGAGTTGATGGAGCTCTTCCTGCCAAAGAACGCACACAGAGGTGTACCCAGTTGGATACTGTACTACAGCTGGAGAGCACAGTCCCATGAGAGGTCATTATGCTATTTGTGCTTGTGGCTCTTTCAAATAATACATTAAAATGGAGATTAACTATTGGTAATTGCACAAGAACTAGTAATCAAGCCACGGACGCAATGTACATTCTGTTGAGCAGAGTGTGCTCACCAGGGTGATCTGCTGGTGTACTTTGCTGGTCCCTAGAGAATTAAATGTTCAGTTGGGACACCTGAGCCCATGCCAGAAGACTGCTCAGCACAGCCTTATGAGACTCGTTGTCATATCCTCAAATGGGAACTCCCTTTCCTGCCCCAAACCCCAAAGGAGGCAGCCCAGCCTGTGACTGCATTTGTGCTCTTTTCACCAGAGTGACTGAGGAGAAATTTACTGATAAGACAATTCTAACTTGCATGTCTGTCACTCCTACTGAGTGCTTAATGAAAGATTTATCTCTCGAGGTAGCTTTCTCTCTACTTTGCAGGAAAAGTTGTGTGACAGTTATTATAATGTGCAAATCTTAGTTCTGTGCAGTGTTGAGATGGGTAACAGTACTCTGACATGCATTTGTTCTTGAATATCTTCTGAATCAAGTCCTCCATGATTTATTTTTGATCAAAGGACATTTCACCTCAGCGACACATTGGAGTAAGATATTTTCAACGAGACAGGCAGTGTCAGAATCTGACCTTTTTTATTAGTTTTGTTTCAACACTAAATTAATTTTTGTAGGCAGCTACCAGAACAGGAACTTGTGCTTGTAGAAAGATGTCGTAAAGCTGTTGCATTAGTAAACACATCAATTCTCAGTTATTCACAGAGCCACTTCTGAAAACCTCTAGGAGCAACTAAATACTTGTAAATACATGGCTAAGCAGACACAGGATGCTGCTGTTAACAGAATGCTGCTCACTTCATTAGCATTTGGATCTGGTCTTGAAATAAATACAAGTTTGATTTATAGCTTGAGCCACCTGAACTGATCCAAATGAAACCATGCAAACAGCCAACACCTTTAGCAACAGCTTGTGGTCTGAGCAGGACTGTTGTTCAAGATTCTCAAAAGATTCTCTCTGATTCATCTTCTTTTCCACAGGGACGTAATAAATATATGATGCTCTGTGAGAAGAAATAAAAGGCAACTCACCACAGCAGAATATCCTTGTGTTTGCTGTGACTGGGGATTCAGCATAAAAGTACTTCAGGGTTTGTCAGGAATGATTTGCAAGGTTTAAGAGGGCACAAAATGCTACAGAAACAATTGTAAACAAGGGTAAAAATTATTAATTATGCCATATTTATTATGAATTATTATGAATTATGCAATTATTTCACCACTGCATCTGGCACCACTGACAGTCTGCGTGACAGATTCACCAGGGAGGAGTATGATGGAGGGCCAGACCTCTGCTTATTTGCAGCAGTGAAAGGACTGCTGCTGCCTTCAGTGGTGCCAGAGACTGAAAATTCAGTCATTCCTATCGCCAGTCCCTGTAGGTTTGGATTTTGAGGCACACAGGTTGTTCAGGTCCTTTTAGAGATTATTTTGCACCTGTGGAAAGGAGCTAATGAGTCCCCAGGGCTTTTTGGTTGACATATTTTTCACATTTTGAATTCAATATTGCAGGAAATAGGGAACAGTGTCGTTTTTTATCACACACTAATCTTTCCACAATATGGAGATCCAATTCACTTCTTTGAGTCAGTTTTTGAGGCATAATGTTAGATATGGTTTGTTGATTTTTTCCCCCAACTGTATAGTTAGTATAAAGACATAGATTTAATGATAATGAATATTGGCTATTTTCTTGGTGGTTTGACATGTAACCACCAATTTATCCAATGCTTGGTGTATAAAGGAAAAGTAAGTTTAATATGCTTACTCAGGAACGTTAATGCAATCAAAATTTGGGAAGAAATTTTCCCAGTAACAAAGATGCATAATTCCCACCAGCAGTCAGAGAGGTATTTCTATTAACTGAATTCTCATCAATCTGGCTCGCTTGGTGCAAGTAAGTCCCAAATACACAAGTGACTTTACAGTTTCTACCTGTATTTATGCTTTTATATATAAGTCAAGACAGGTCAAAGAAAGCCAGTGCAAGACTTACTCGATAACATCTTTTTCCCCATGAAATGGACAGCCTTTTCTTATCTGTGTGTGGTTGTGTCATTTAAGTCCTGCTGTTACACGTCTCTGCATAGAGGGATAACACCCACAACAGGTTGCTGGTGTAGAACGAACTGAGGGTAACACTGGAACTGCAGCAGCTGTGGGTGTAGGAGGAGATCAAAGGCCCATGGCTACAGGAAGCTCACCAGCAAGGAACTCCTTGCAATTGAAACAAGATGGTCTTTAAATGAGCTGGTTTTATGCACAACATAGAAAACACCCTCCCCCCCGGGCCCCCACCATGCATCTCTCAAATGATGTACAGCCAATTGGGATATTAGGTGGAATTGAAGATCGAGTAAGAGGCTTGTGGCAGCATCCATGCAAAGATGAATCCACATGGATGCAGGAGTGAGGAAGAGGAACTCCCACCTCCTCCTTGAAATCATACTCTTACCAAAGCACTTGGGATGCTGATGGGTCATCTTAATCTGACAAGATATCCCCAAACTGATGTCAGATCTTAAGAGCAAAGGATGAGAATGATACCACAGAAAGGAGTAGATACTGGAAAGTTTGTGTATATCAGTTTTGATTTTATCATTGTGATGGATGAGCTTTAATAACTGTATCATTTTAGCTATGTGTTAATAGTGTTGCAGCTGGGCCAACATTATTCATTGATTAGATTGCAATCCTTAATCAGTGGAACAATTAATTATTGGCTTTGCCTATTAGGTGTGTTTCCTTGGCTCGCATAAAGTGCAAAAATTGCAGAGAAACAAATTAGTGGAAAATGTCAGGAACTTAAGCTGTAGTTTGGACACAGCAAATGGGTTTCAGGTGGAGGGGTGTTTGCCTGAATACATATGTTGGATGCTTTTATAAAGTTCTACAACTTTATTTATAGCAAATACTCCTGAGGAATTTTCACTCACAGGATTATGTTACCACTTAATTCATGAAGCAGCCAGCTTCATAAGAAACAACAAGATGAACAACAACAAAACCAGCAAAAAGCCCCACCCCCACATAATGCAACAGCAGGTGAACGCTGGAGTTCATCTATTTGTGGGCAAATGCTATGAAGCAGGATCATCTTCCACTCTCCTGCTGAAAGGTGATCCTGGCAGCAGTAGGTTTGTGCTTACAGATGGATACACATCTAAAATGAAGGCGTGTGCACATCAAACGGGGCGCAATTTAATATATGTAAAATAAAATATTTTTTCCCTGAAATCTTTGCGCAGTGGTAGGAGAATTC
Organism: Amblyornis subalaris; assembly: GCA_018881555.1. Taxonomy (NCBI): domain Eukaryota; kingdom Metazoa; phylum Chordata; class Aves; order Passeriformes; family Ptilonorhynchidae; genus Amblyornis; species Amblyornis subalaris. Next base: position 275,876 of record JACAXG010000254.1, on the reverse strand, counting down.
AGTGATGTGCAACAAAACTCCTGTGGGAATTTTTTGAGCAATGGCCAACTAAGCTTTCGAAGCGGAATGAAAATGAATTTTGCGTCCCCCAGAGAAAACTGCTGCAACAAACTTGACATCACATTGCTCTTTTTAAAAACAAACTAATCAAAGGCTTACAATTGATTGTGTGCCCTGTGGGAAAACACCACAGAAAAGGCATAAAAGGGGCATTTTATTTCAAGAGGAAGAAGCAAAACAGCCAGTTTAAACGATAAAACCAAGAGATTGAGGTATTTATGAGATGAGACCAGAGGAGGTAGCTCTTCTCAGCACCCCTTAGGCAGAAAATCCCTGAACAAAGTCTGATGGTAGATAAATAATGTGATACTGTGGTTTAGTAGGCATTGAGGGGAAACAGTGCTACGACTGTGTAACTGTGCCATCCCAGGACAATTCAGGGTAATTAGATTTATGCTGTGGCTCGAGAGACTTTAAGATTGCATTTCTCCTGATGATCACAGCGAAAGTAGGACTGGTGTGTGACTGCCTGTAGTTGGGAGATAGGATGAGCTTCATGCCCTGAGAGCCCAGAAACCTGAGATTTCAGTAATTATCCTCAGAGGCACTCTGCCTGCTGTACACTGGTTTGATGTGTTAAGTCAGATGGGAAACAGAAACATCCACATCTGATAAACAAGCTTACAAAAGAAAACAACTTCTTTATTCCAGAAATTGAAGTTTTGGTTCTTGAGTACGAACTGGGGTACAGTTGCAGCAGGAGAAAACAAAACAGAAACATCAACAAAGGAAGTGTTCCAGGGCTCATTCAGCACTTCTGTGGAGGCTGTGACTAGGAGGGCTTAGAGGACAGAGAGGTGACAGGACTGAGATCTGCTTTTCAAGAACCCTTTCTACCTGTTTCTCTGGTTTATAAGGCTTGTGTTATCAGATTGAAAGGATATGGAGAAATATAGGTACAGGATAAATTCTTTTGCCTTTGGCAGTCTGTTTTCCTTTGTCTTATGCTTCTAGTCGAAACTTTTTGGGGAGGAGCACCCTGTTAAGTCTTGTGTGTCCCAAGATTTGAACCTAGACTTTCCTCCTTCTGAATGTTGCTACCCTGAGCAACCAGAAAGTTTGTTTCTGCATTAGATTTAATGCATTTCTCACTCTGAATGTTTCCCTGCAATGGCAGAAAGAAAAAAAAGTAAAACAACACTGCCACAAGAAAAATAGCCCCATGGAGGCTTCCCATATTCTCCTGAAATCCGGCAAAACTCTCGCACAGGCTGTCAGGAAAGCAATTAGAAAGATGTCAAATGAATTTCTGTCTGCATTTCCTTTAAAAAGTACTGCAACTGATGCATTTTCTGAAGAATTGGATAAAAATTTGCTTAGTTATGAAATTTCTCAACATATGACAGATTTCATATAAGAAATTTCATAGGAGAATGTGAGCATCTTCGTATTCTCTTGTGCAAGGCAAGAATTGTTTGATTAAGCTTTTGGTGTTGCAGAGGAACAGAGGAAAACAGAAAAGAAAAGTGAACCAGAGAAACACAATACAATACATACAGAGAGTCCATGTGCTTAGCTCTTCACTTCTGTTTTCTTTGGCAGTCTCTGTTCATTTGAATGTCAAATTCAAGTCAGAAGGATTAAACATGGTAAGCTTTGAGGTATCTTTTCAAGATGCACCAGTAGTCAGCAAACATGGACTTTCCACAAAATCACAGTATTGTTTGCAAAGATATTTCCCAGCTGCTTGTGCTGCAGAATAAAATGTATCTCCCTTGAGGAAGAAAAAAATTAAAGGGGAAGAAACAGAAGGGAAAAAAATAAAAGGGAAAAAAATCACATTTTTGTGAATTCCTCAAACTGTTTTCTTCTTTGGAGAATTTGTTCATCCAGTGAGTGTGTTGTTTATTTTCACTGCCAAAGAGGGTATTTAGTACCTCAGCCTTTTTCATGTCCTGTGCAACTGGGTCCCCTGCCCTGCTCAGCCATGGGCCCACATTCTCCCCAGTCCTTTCACCCATGTGCTTACAGAGGCTTTTCTTGATGTCTTTGACATCCCTGGCCAGGTTAAATTCCATTCCAGCTTTGGCTTTCCTAGTCTCAGCCCTGCACGTTCTGACAGTATCTCTGTATTCCTCCAAGGGTACCCTTCCAACTTAAAACTGCAAAGCAAACTTGATGCATTTTGTGTTCTCCTTGTGGCATCCAGCAGCATTTGGATAGATGAGCTGCAGGAAGGATGAAGAGCAGCAGTGCCTTGGGAGACCATGATTTTCAGGGCCATGTTTGCCTGATAATACCATGCTGCTTAAACTGAAAGATGCAGTTCCTAAGAGAAAGCCAGCCATTCACACAGATTCTAATAGGGTGCAATAAAAGACAAAAGAAATGAGATTTTAAAATCCTGTGCATTAGAAATACCATTATACCAGATTTTTCAGCAAGGGGAAGGACTCAAGTATATTTAGAATGAATTGAATGTGTCTGAAGACCTAAGAATGTTTAGCTCCAGATAAGGAAACAAAATACTCCTTAACTTGCATAAGATTTGGATAGAAAAACAGAAGGAAGTGAAAATATTGATGCCTTCATTCTTGACTGTTTAGCGCAGTGTTTCCTATCTTTTTTTGTTACCATAGATGCTGAATGCTCATCCACAACACCTTCTGCTGCAGTGAAGTCAGTAACCATTCTTACCAGCAGGACCAGAAAGATCCACGTACAGAAAAGTCATATTTACTTGAAAAATAGTGTAGAAATTTTATCTCATTTCCTTAAAGCCAAGCAGTCACATAGCCACAGTCAAAAAGCTGCTGTGTTCTTCATGCCAATTACCTGATGCCTACTGAAAAACTCCCTTCTTACAGTAAAGAAGGAACTGTACATCTCCATATCATACTTCATAGAAACCTAGACAGAAATCCCTGTACTGCAGATGCTTGATCAAACTTCTCATCTCTGAGTATTACCATGAGAACCACAGCTTTTCAGAGCGGAAAATAAACTCATGGATTTCTCCACCTTTCTAACCTAAAAATTGAATGAATATCTGCTTAAACTTGCAATCACATCATTCCTCAGATGAAACAGTCTTGTCTTCCCTTTTGTAGAGTGAGGCTTTCTTCCACTCATCTCAGGAATAGGGATGACATTTCTTTATTATGATGTGATAACCATCCCAATCTGGTTCAGCATCTCTGGCATGGCCAGTTGGAGGTGCCCCGGGAAGAAGAACTGAAAAAAGAGAACACAGACTAACCTGCTACCCACTGCATCCTTCCATCTGCCAGGAATTTCAGTCTCACTGGTGTCCTGAGCAAGAAATGGTGTGTTATTTCCAGTGATTCCTGAGGCAATTGTTTCCATGTGTTTTTCTAGTTATTATCTTCTGAATCACTTCAACATCTGAACCATGGCATCCCCTGGCAAAGTATCTCATATGGGAATAACTTGATAAGTGGAGATAGATAATTTAATTGGTTTTTAAACCAATGGTTTAATTTGAAGTGGCTGCATTCTTACACAAGGAATCATGGAGCAACTGATTTTTCCACATTTGCTGTATGCACACACACCCTTCTTTCACATCCCTGCAGGAATTATTGGAAGCTGTCAGAAATGAAGGATCCAATAGGATTATATTCTCTGCACTAGACGTAAGGATTTTGAGGAGTTTTTACATTATTTTCCCTACTTTCAAGATTTCTTTGTTGCTGGTTTCAGCCACAGATGCTTGGTACTCAGAATTGGGTGTAACAACTGAAACCAATCACAGCAGAACACCACAAATTAAGTTTTTTGGTTTTTTTTTTTCTGAAAATGCCAAGAAACATTGACAGTTCTCTCGAGTTCTCTGCTCAGAGCACTGAACTTGCCCACTGCTTTTCCTCAGCACGCTGGGCAGACAGCTCTGCCCACCTCCCTCATGCACATCCTTTGCCAAGGCCGACCCTGACAATGTCTGTGTTGATCCCATCTGTGTCCTCTGGATTTGGACTTCATCCTTGAGCTTGAGCTTCACCTTCTATTGCCACAATTACCACTGAGAGGCATGGACAAATTTCAGCAGGTGCCAATCCACCCTGGGTCAGAACTTCTGAAGGGTCTCATTCCTTTTCCCTCTCTTCTCCCCATCCCTGCTCCGATCTCATGGATCTTTCTCTTTCTACCCTTCCTTCTTGTCTCTCATTTCATTTTTTCCTGAGGTGAACCAGCTGCTTGTCCCCTAATTTTTCCTTCTGTTTGGTTAATTTAGAGGGAGTTTTATGATTTGACTCAGATGAGCAAAGGCTCTGAAGGGCACCAAAACTTGTGCAAGGCTCACGTGTGGCAGGAGGAGACGGGGAGGGAGAGAAAGGCCTCCTCCCTTTCAGCTGCTGCATTGACTCCAGGATGGCTTTGCACCTTCCCCATAGATGTTTGTCCCTAACCTGTCCAATGCTGGGTGTGATTGTACCTGCAGCAGCATCTACATCTCCTGTGGCTGTTGGGAAGCAGCAAGGCTGCAGTATCAGTTGTGAAGACTGAATTACCAGCTGTAACGCAATACAACGTACATTTTGCTGTACCACCACTCAAAAAACAAACAGGTTTGCACATTTTTCCACCGTGGAAACTACTGCCTATGTTTGTTTTGAGTACTCCTCCTATACTGGCTGTTCAAATAGAACAAAAAGTTGTGTATTTCAACAGAAACTCCCCAGTTTCAGTTGAACCACCCTGCATTTATAAAGAAAATGCCCAGTTAAGGTGACGAGTTCTTAAACAATATAGATAAATGGGAAGGGAAATTCAAGCTTTGCAAAGGAACACAACATCTCTCTGACTGTGCATGTGCTTCCTCTGTACTCCTCCAGGACAGTGGCAGGGACACTGCACTCCAACAGCAGGGGTGGAAAAGATGCAACACTAAGACCTTTCTGGAACAAGCCTGAGGGCAGCACAGGGAGCCTAAGCCATCACATCAGGTAGCCAGGTAGCCTTTTTGATACTTTAAATTCTTTTTGATCCTTTAAATTCTTTTTGATTATTTCTTCTTCTGCCTGCCAGATGTTTTTTGTGATGGACAATCCTCCAATGGCTTTTTTACTCCCCACGACTCTGAGCTGCACAGTAGCCAGCAAAATTTTGTTAAACACATGGGTTTGAAATGTGCTGGAAATGGAGAGTGAAGTAAGACAGCAACAAAGATGCAGTGCTTCCTCCTTTTTCAGATGACAGAGACATCAAGCAAATATTTCTTCATAAGATAAGCTTAACAGCTTGCTTCAGAGAAGTAGAGTCAAAAAAGAATTGAGATGTTCTTCTAAGGATGGGGTCAGCTGCCAGTCAAGGCTCAGAGCTCTCAACAAAGGTCTCTAGAAAGAGAAGGTGTGAAGAGATGCTGAGAATCTGTAGTGTAATTTGGAAAGGAATTGTGTCAGTAATTTGTTTAAAATAGAGCTTATTTTTTTCAGACCGAGCGATTGTGAACAGCCAGGGATGGTTAAAAAAATCCTTTCATTTTACATGGGTATATTTCAGTGAAATCAGAGTAAATAGCTGAGCTTTGTGTCACCAGACAGCAGGCGAGACATTTCACTTCTGGAAGAAGAGGAATCTGAATACTCTCGGGAACCCTACGGAACATAAAAACTGCGTTTGAACAAACACACAGTTCATTTCTGGCTGTCTGGTGGAGCAAGGCAAACACAGCATCAGCTGGCTCTGGAAACATGGATCCACTTATGAACAAAGAACCGGTTTCAACATTCCTGTGCAGGTTTCGAGTTTTCTAGTGGGAATATCAATGTAAAACTTGGAGAAAATAGATAATTAGTCCTCAAACCAGCAGGGCACTTAAACCAGTACACCACGTGAAATGAAATGGGAGTACCTCAAATATTTAAAGCTGTCTTTCTAGATAGTCTAACTCTATCTATCAATGTGATGTAGTGTCTGGATCCCAATTAAAGTCAAAACAATGTGCATGGCTATTGCCTTCAATGCTTTCATCTTGTCACCTCAGCAGTAATCCTAAAACAGGAATAGCTGACTCCTGATTTATCATATTTTTCCAGCTTCTAAATAGGCCTCAGTAGCAGGTTAAAAAAAAAAATAATTACTTTGCTTGCTTTTTAAAATTTACTTCTGCTCCTAAAACTGCCAATCAACAAACTCAATTTTCCACGTGAAAGTCAGGCCAGGTTAGTTATGTCTCTTGCAAAGGCAGCAATAAAGAATCAGCTGATTGTGAGCGAGGACAGCTCCCAGCTCCTGTTGCTGTTGATGTGGTGGCACTGATGAGTTACTCGTAATTTATTTCAGTCGGCAGAGACAGCAGGTACGACTTTGTGTGCACGCAGGAAGGATTGCTCAAGTCAGAGCAGACCATTCTGTTCAAAGGCAATTTTCAGTGTAAAGCTACAATTTATCATGCCCCTGGGAGGGGAAGAAACATGCTATGATGCTTCCATTGTTGTAAAAAGCAAATGCGTGGCTGCTGTTTGATGTGGTGGTCTGGCTTTTAAACTTAATCCTGGGGAAAAATGATTGAGGAGTTACTGAATACAGCTGACAGAGAGGAGAATTAGAGACAAAATTGGCTGCATTAAAATATTTCCATCATGGAGACAGAATTTTAAAAGGTAGGAAAGGTGAAATTGCTTAAATTGTGCGATTCCAGTAAGCACCTATTCTGCAGGCTGAATGTCACTGTCTTTTGCTATAATTGTATAAAGATTTTCTACTTTTTAAAAATTTGATTAATATTTTTTTTATTCCCAGTGGAAAGAAGGAAGCATGAAATGTTGAAAATTTTAATAGGACGGAGAAATTTATGTCCATTTCATTTTTATACTGTATTTAATTTTATGAATAACATAATCAGAATTATCAAATTTTCTAAGAAATCATTGGGATTTCTTTTTTTTGTTGTTGTTGCTAAGTACTCTCTAGTGGTTGCCCTATGGATCTGTTCCCATTGGCATTGATGGGGAGACATGGGTGTGCTCAGCCTGCAACCACCACAGGCTAAGATAGGATAAAAAATAGCAGAGATAGACAGACAGACAGACGGATAGATGGATAGAAAGAGAGAGAGAGAGAGAGAGAGAGAGAGAGAGAGATAGATAGATACATTTTTTCAATGAAAATGAGACTGATTTAAATCGTGATACAGTCAATATGTCACTTGCATCTGAATTTCATAGAGTCAAACTGATGAAACACTGACAAAGAACAATGCTTATGCAGAGAACTAATATCCTGACTAATTAAAAAGTTAATTCAACTGAAACTGTTCCAGGAACTGAATATAAGTCCTGACCTGTGCCATCAGCCAGAAGTCAGGGCAGCTGCCTGAATCGGTGTCTTGACTTAAACAGCAGCCTGTGTTCATCAGCAGGTGTAGGATGTCCACTGTTACATCCATCAGAAGGTATCTTAATAATGTTTTAGCTGGAAGTTGTTCTATACCTGCAGACAGAAAATTTACATCCCTTCTAAAGTGTTCCTGATTTAACTTTGCATGTTTTCACTGTCTACCTTTCATGTCTACCTTTTATGACATGAAGAAGAACTAACCCAGGAGGGACAATAATATTAGAGAAATAGGGTGGACAATATTTATGTATTTCAGTAAAAGAAGAGATCTGCATTTGTTCTGGTGCTTCAGGTTTTAAGTTGGTTGTGAAATTTTAGGTTTCTTTCAAACTAATTGCAAGTTGTTAAGTTCACTTGTAAGGAGAGTGAAAATAAAGTCTCTGTATGAGTTGTGACTGAAGGAGACAGAGAAACAAGATGGGAAGAGTGACTTCATGCAAGAGCTAAATAGCCAATTCTGCCATTTTATCATCTTTCCCTTTTGCTGGTGGTGGATGTAGCAAGATGAAATTCGGAGATAACCATCTCTCCTTTCAATGGTAAAATTTGTCTGTCATTCCAGCATCTGCATTTTGTTGTTTGGGGAATTTACGTATGTCTCAGCATGAAAGGTGATCCTCCTGATAACCAAGAATGGACAGAAGATTGTCATGGGAGATGCCTTGGGGCACAATGTGGTGCTTAGCTTGAAATATCTAACCTGTATTCCTGCTGAGGAACAGCAGTTTGCTTCATTTTCCTGTTTTCTATCCTAGAAAACATATTCATATGGAATATCTGCACTCCCACCTATTTGCAAAAGACAGAATTAGGTAAGAAAATATTCTTTAGGTTTAAGGCCCATGATAGGAAATGTGAAAGGATGTGGCAAACTCTGAATGAAATTGAGCCTGACAAAAGGACCTGCACCGAGTGTGATTGCTGATGGTGCTTGTGCAGTTTGTCATCCAAGTGAGAGGGTGGCAGTGCCAGGGTGTCCCCAAACACTTGTATTTTACTAAATCCCTCTCATTTCAAGCTTACATATATGAGGAAAATGTAATGGGTTCCTTGGGGTTTTTTACTGAGCCTCGAAAATAAGAGAGACATCACTGAAGAAGAGTTTTTTACCTTTCTGAATCTTCCTGTGGAAGTTGTGGTCGTAAAACAGACTGACTCTACATGTTGAAAAGGGAAGCAAAATTTAACTTTCACCTCTCCAAAAGGAAAGCCACATTTCTTCCACAGCAACTGGTAATCTTTGATTTGTCTTTGCTTTCTGAGATGTGCAAAACAGTTGTTTTTGTCCAAAATGCGAATAATTTCTTCTCTCTAGATAGTCTAATGAAAACATTACTTGTATCTTTAGAAAATCATGGCTAGGTAACACTATTATTTAAAGGATAAAAACATTGTTTAGGGAAGAATCTTCACTTGTGTTGTCATTTTGGACCCTATTCAGTATCCATTTCTTTTTCAAAACTCCTGTTGGGACTCACAGAAAGGTAAGCGTATAAGAATCAGGGAGTATCATGAGAATAAAATTAGCATTGTCATTGTTCTGAGTGAATAACTTTCAAAAATCGCTTTTAACATCTCTCCTGATGCTGTATAGCAGCAACAAATTCCAGCATCTTCAATGCCACACCAAACACTCCGTATCTTCGGTCCTGGATGTGGCTATCAATGCCATAAACAAACCAGAAAGGTGGCTGTATCTCATTCAAACCCATTGACAGCTTCAAGGTGTCAGTATTTAAAGGAAACATTCAGCTAGAACTTTCTATTTTCTTACAAGGAGGAGGCTTTTCTTGGTAACATGAATCATAGTTAAGAATCTGCAGGGAATGCATCTGATGTATTGACATTCACAGTCATTACACTGCAACTCACTGAGAGATTCCCTTAAACGGCAGGATTTTCACCTGAGGTAGCATCTCGTTTTTGAAAAGTGGTGTGATTTGAGAGGGGTTTTTCTGGCAAACTTGAGGTCTGTGGGTTTTTTTATAATAGGTTTAGTTTTGCCAGAAATCTGATGAAATCTCCCTTGAATGTGAATTGCAGATTGCTTTGATCACAGTGGTGGGAAGAGAGGAAAATGGAAAGCACACATGGCTTAGGGCACTTATTTTACTCATCCCTTAGGGAAGGACAATAGGGACATGGCAGTAAAACTTCATCCAAATGCAGCACGTGGGGTGTTTGGAAATGCCAAGCCCCACAAAAGACTCAGACCTTCCTTTCCTAACCTTTTATTTTACATGCAGAGAAGCTTTTTCATTAAGACATAATCCCTCACCATAGCTGGGAATTCACATGTTTTTCTCTTCTCTAGATGAGACTGTGTCAGAGCAATTTCTCAAAATCTCCTGGTGTTGCAGCCTCCTTGTAGCACTTTTAACTCATCTATGAATGCACAGACACATTTCCTTTCCCAGAGGATAAATCAAGGCCACTGCCTGTGACTGCCATAACTGCCCACAGAGGACCCGGACTTCCTAAGGGTGTTTTAATCCTATCAACTCATTTTCTGAGGACATTTTATTTGTTTCTTGTTCCATTCTTACCATTTTGTAAGGTTTTGTTCTTCATTAACTCATTCATGAGCTGGAAATAGATATGTGTCTCTTATGAGTGTGCCCCAGAGAGGAGCAATAATACACAAAAGTGCTTTGATTGATGCCTTTGAGTGAAGCTTGTCAAATAATGAGACATTATTATTATAGTACTATCTATTACATCGATAATTAATACAGTACCATACCAGCTTATTGGCTGTATATATATACATGTATATATATTCTACATGTATATTTTAGAGAGATATGACATTGCTTATTTATACAGATATTACTTATGATTTTACACAGATATTATTTAATACATGCTATAACTGTATTATTATAGTCCCCCAAAGACATGAAAACTGGAAGACTAGTACCTGAATAACTCAAGTTCTTACAGTAATCTACAGTTCTGCAGGAAATCTGAAGTTCATAACAACTTGTGCCTGAGTTTTGCCTTTTTCTGGATGTTTTCCAGGTGGTGTCTGTGTCATGGGAGGGCTGGATGGGAGCAGTGTTTCTTGCTGCTTGAGCAGCACTGCTTGGCAAAGCAGGCAGATTCCCAGAGCTTCTACTGTGAGAGTTGGACCTTGGCTCTTTGAATAAAGAGAGGTTTTATAAAACATAGAAATATGGGACTTAACACCAAAACTTCTGTTTTTATCATCAAGATTATGGCCTTGATTTTCAAAGCCACATGTCTTGCAATAGTTCTCTTAGACTGCAGGCTGGAATCTATAGGTTTTAATTCAGTCTAGCAAGACACTGGTTTTTAAAAACAAGTAACATGCTGAAATCCAGATGTAAGGCATTCGTATTACAAATACTTGGATACCTGGGTTTTTTTCCTTAGAATTTGTTTCTCAAAACTGATACACAAGCTAGACATAGAATCACAGAATCAGTAAGGCTGGAAAATAGTTCCAAGATCACGGAGTCCAGCCGTTGACCAAACACCACCTTGTCAACCAGACCTCAGCACTCAGTGTCGTGTCCAGTTGTTTCTCGAGCCCCCCCAGGGATGGGGACTCCAGCACAACCAACAAGGATTAAACCCACAAAAGAACAGCAGCCTCCACTCTGCTCCTTTACCTGCTACATTTTTAAAAGCTGTTTTTTGTTGTTAATTATATACCTGATTCGATGAAGCTGATCTCCTGAGGTTAAAGATGTATCTCTCTGCATGTTGTTAAGCAGAGCTGAATTTCTTTTGGAAAGGCAAACAGAGGTGATCACTTCAGGTCTTTTCTAATTCTGTTTTGAGCAATTTTGGAAGACGGACAGTCGTTCACATCTCGTTGGGAACAGCAGAAAAAATGTACTGAGGCACAGGGTTTTATTGGATGGTGAGAGAGGAAGAGGTAAACAATAATTATAATGGCAACTATGAATGTAATAATGATGCTAATGATAGCAATAACCAATTATTTTGCTTATTAATTGGTATTAATTACCTGAAGAAACCACAGAACATTCTTGACTGGTGTATTTCTCAAGACAAATTGTGAAAATCAATTAACTTCCAAATAAGGACTTTCAGCTGACAAAGTGGTGTTACGGTCCTGCTCTGTTTTATACGGAAAATGTTTTTATGACCAGAATATCTTGGATTCCATAAAAGCAAAATAAGTTAAATTAGGGTATTTTTAATCACAGAAAGTAAAGCCTAAAAGAAGTATGACATTTTTCAAATTGTACCAACCCCCCCCTTTTTCTTTTACCTGAAGGTGAGATTGGGTGAATATTTGATACTGCTGAGCAGCAGGGCCTTGATTCAGGCAGGCACTTGATTATATGCCTAATTTTAAGCTATGCATTTGCTAAATAAAGAGCCTGTTAGGGCTTGTGGGATCCTCATTCAGTTTTGAACCTGATTCAGTACTCTTTGTGCATTGAAACTCAGGAACAATGAACTAACCCACTTCTGATTCCTAATGGTGAATCCAGTTAAGGCATGTGGGTGTTTAAGGACTGTTCCAATTTATGCTTCCTATTTTTGTGTCATTTATGCTGTGATTAAAATAAGGATATAATGGATATAAAATATGCCCAGATCATTTCTGCATTAAGGAGCATTTCTCCACCAGCCTCCCTGTATCTGAGGATGTGTTTATTGGGTTTTTCTCTTTCCCTGGTCTGTGAGGTTTCATGTAGAATTTCACACTAGTATCTGGACTAACTTCTTCCATCTATTATAAATATTATTGATAAACAATTAATAATAAAAACCATGACCCTATCTTTCCCTCTTTCTGTGATGTGTGAGATATTTCTCTGAGTTTAAAGGCAGACTCCAGCTTTGCCCACACCACCACTTTAACCAGTTTTCCCTTGGCCAGTGTAAAGCTGATTGCAATAGCAAATATGACTGGATAAAAAACTATCTCAGTTGCAGAGAGGGAAGGAAAAAGCCAGGATATTTGCACTTACTGACCTGTGAGAGCTGTTTTAATTCCAGAATTGTAGGGATGTGAAATGTCACCTCTTACACACAATGAATAAATGCCATCCTGCTGGTGGAGATTTTTTCCTTTGTTGGATCAGAAAAAGACATCACACAACAGAAAACCCCAGGATCTTTGTCATTCTGCACGTCCTTGTGTGGTTTAGAGGATATTTTTCACTAAGATGGTCAGAGGGCTGCAGCTCCTTTGTATGAAGACACACCGAGAGAGCTGGGGTTGCTCAGCCTGGAGAAGAGAAGGCTCCAGGGAGACCTTTGAGCCCCTTCCAGTGCCTAAATGGGCTCCAAGAGAGCTGGAGAGGGACTTTGGACAAGGGCTTGGAGTCATAGGATGGGGGGAATGGCTTCCCGCTGCCAGAGGGCAGGGTTAGATGGGACGTTGGGAAGGAATTCTTGACTGTGAGGGTGGTGAGACACTGGCACAGGTTGCCTGGAGAAGCTGTGGCTGCCCCATCGCTGGAAGTGTCCAAGGCCAGGTTGGACGGGGCTTGGAGCACCGTGGGATAGTGGAAGGAGTCCCTGCCCACAGCAGGGGGGTTGTACTGGGGGACATTTAAAGTACCTTCCAACCCAAACCATTCTGTGATTTTGTGATGAGTATGAGTATTGCATTTTTGTTCTTTTAGCTCTCATTTTCCTTAGCTCTAAAACTTTGTGAACAAAACCAACCCTTCCCCACCCCAGGAGGATCCAGCAGCTCGAGCTCAGCTCCCAGGCCCATCCCAGCACTGGCGGAAAGCATTCTCTGAAGTTTAACCTAATGTAGGCAAACAGCTGCTGCAGGCAGAGTGGGAGCTTCAAAGTTCATCAGAGAAGCTCCCATTGAGTCATGAGGTGCAGAAGGGTCCCTCTGGCTTTCCAAACTCCCTCTCAGATAGGAGCCCAGGTGTGGCTGCACCCTATCTTAGACCCAGACTTAGGCAACAGTTTATATTTAAAGAATTATACACATATAATTGAGTCTTTATGTGACTTCGTCCTGCAGGATGAAGGATGGCAAACCAAACATCTCTATATTAAAAAAATAATTTATTTAAATTTGTTGTGATAATGATTAGACTAAAAGGTCTTCACCAGAATTATTTCCTACACGGCATAGGTAGCTGTAACTACTAGTATAATGCACTATTTCTGAAGCAATATTGAAGCCGCTCTATTAAAGCTAGCCAAAACCAATTACTAAGTAGATATGGATGCCACTCACCCACACCCATCACATCCAGGACACTGGCAGCTGTGGCACAAGCACAGCAATGCACATGGACTGATTGTCGTGTCCCATGCATCAGTCTGGCATCCACGGCCTCTGTACCTGTGCATTTGTTTGGAAACTGTTATTCCTTTTGTTCACTTTCTTTCTACACAGACAGTGATTTGTTTAATGTATGCCCTGTTGAATTAATCACAGTTTAGGCTCCTCTGCTGGAATACAAATGTACCCATTTATACCCAGTGAAAAGAAAAGAGCACTGTATTTTTCTTTCCAACACCCTAACAAATACCTGGTTTTGGGAAGAAACAATTTTTTACCTGGAAACAAGAAAACATATACTTTACTCTTTTCCCTTGTTTGCTCAGAGAAATCCTTTTATCACTGGTGGAAAAAAGAACAGTGGTCTTCTGCTAACCTTACTTATCTGTTTCATCTCATTCAAGTGATAAGATTATGCCATTTCATGTTCAACACCACTTGATCCTGCTGGTGCAGAATTTGTATGAATCAGAGAGTGAAATCATAGCATCAAAGTCATATATTGGGCCTATTTTTTTAGAAGCACTGATTGTAATTATTGGTTTATTATCAATGCCAGACTGTGCAGAATTAGACCTACAGTGAAAGTTGGAACCTTCTCCCTAGCCCATCACAGCTCAGAATTTAGATGTAAATGTTTATGAACATTGGTTTATGCACATTTGCCACTGCTTTGTTGCTACCCTCACTCAGGAAGAAAAGTCATGTCAGGAGCAGAAGAAATACCTGATCTTTCCTGTAAGATCTACTTGGAGCTGCACCTCCTTAGAGGTTTATATGTGAAAAATATTTACTTATGCTTTGTGAGCAAAGATTAAAGAGTTGTGTAGAGGAGAATAAACTTATGCCCAATCTTGCTGTGAAAAATAGGCAAAATTGCTTAAGCTGCTTTTCAATTGATCTGTTGTGCTTTAATCTTAAAACTGTCCCATACATCAACTTTGACTCCCAGGAAACCTCAGTCCTTTATAAAAAATGCAGTTCTGCTCACGTTTGTGCCATGGGAAGGTTACTCTTTTCAGGAACCATGGAAAAACAAAGAAATCCATGGCTAGGGTATAAATGAAAGCAACACAGAGCTGTGTTGAGCACTTAAATGATTCCAAAATGCTGGGTCTGTTGCTGCACTGATAGGCAAAGAAAAGATGAAGACTTGAATGTAGATAAAAAAATAAGTAAGGTTATAAAAAAAATTAATAAATAAACAAATACATATAAGAAAATTAAATGCCAGTTCATTGCCTCTGGTATATCTGCTTATCTTATGCTCTGTGCAACAATTGTTGTATGGAATATTACGTACCACCCCTGGCTGGCATGGAAATTGTCCTGTAATAGTGGATGAGGATTGTTCCTGAGTTGTACCTGTGTTTGAAACAGCTGCTCCAATTACAGCAATAGATTTTATCTACAAATGAAATCCACCAGCTCCTGGGAAATCAGCTCGCACCAAATGCTTCTGTTTGTGTTTCTAGCAACACAGACTATCACAAGACTGGTAGAGCCACTGCTTGTTCTCGCAATACTTTTCCTAGAATCCTTAATGGGATTCAAAGTCTCGATTCCTTTCTTCAAAGCTTCCAGTGGTGTGGTCTTAGCACTTCTCAGGATTGGTCTGGCAGTGTAAAACAAAGAGAAGATTTACAGCTCTTCTCTCCAGATGCAAAGACAGATGGAAACTGAAGCTTTCTCTGAGGCATCTGTAAAAAAAAGGTAGAACAAAAATCCGGAGGGACCAATGACTGCCCCAAGCCTCAGCAATTCTCAATTCCAGTAACGTGTGGGAACATTTGGACTAGGTCCTACCTACTACAGCTCAGGGCAGTGTGGTCATACAAATAAATGTATGATAAAAATAAATGTATGTAAACGTATCATACAAATAAATAAAAATTTTCATGGTATCTAACCCAGAACATCTACCTGTTCTCAACACAAAACACATGTTAACATGCCTTTTTCAAGCTCAACACAGTTCTACAAGATCAATTAGATACATTTGATAGTGAGTGTGCTATTGCTTATAGAATACAGGTTAATATCTGGAGCTTGTTTCTGGAAAATAAAGAACATCTAATACACACTTTGTTGCCTTAGCTCTGCTATCTAAATTACAGCTTAATTCATTACTTTACTTACAAGTTTCTCTACATAAGTAAATGAGCTCAGTTCTTCCCTTCCTTTGCATTCCATCTGTTCATTTATACTTGTGAAAAAGCCCATCAATTTGGCTGTTGTGTTTTTATATGAGTGTCAGGGGAAGAGAGGAAAAGTACTTACCTGCCAGATAATTATTTTCATTCCCAAGGAAGCTAATGTTAAAAAAATGGCCCTTGCCAGTCATAGAAAAATTAGGTTGCAAAAAAACCCAACCAACCAACAACCATTTGTAACACACACATAATAACAATTTTATATTGTTACCACCTTGAGAAATGCATACTGCACATAAAGATCTCCAAGGTATTTATCACAAGACAAAATTTGTTTGTCCACTAACAGGCATTGTAATTTTTCATTTAATTATGAATCACTCAAAGCAAGGTTTCCAGAGCTGTGGTGATAATTGCTACACAAAACATCATCGGTCAGTCAGCACCACCCGACCGGCAGGAAGCAGATGTGTGAAAACCTCCATACTTGGCTTAGGCCAGCAGCCCTTGGAGAATTGTCTGTCAAGAACTGACATGCAACACGCAGTTTTTTTACCTGAAAAAGACCTACACCCTTTTTGGGAAATAAATCAACGTTTTCATTACGATGCACAGCAAGCTTACAACACTTCCAGGTAATAATAACAGGACAATCAATTCCGAATTTATCACCAAAGTTTCAGGTTATGGATTAAGAGCAGAAATGTGCTAATACAGTTTATGGGTCAGGTTAAGATCATTAATATTTAGAGTGCAATCTCACATAAAGTAAAACATATAATTGGTTACAGGTGTTGAGCTACCACAGGAACTGCTGCATTGAAAGAAGCCAAGGGAAGCAGACTCAGCCTGTCCTGCTGAGATGCTTTTTGAGTCAGTTTATGTCATTGCAGCAGAATCAGGCAACCTGAGAGATATTTCAACGTAATATAAAAATATTTTTGGTACTGTGAGGAACTCTGGGACCAGAAAAGATGGTGTTTGGAGGCTAAAGAACTCAGAAGTCAGTCTCCATGAGAGAGCAGCACAGTCTCAGACCTCATGTTTGGCTGTAGTGCATTCCATCAGTCTTCTGAAAAGCTCTGGGAGCAGATTTTTCCCATCTTGTTGAGGGAAGATGGATATGCAGGCTTCTTTAAACTGCCTTTGCTTCCACCTTCCCTCAAAACACGCAGAGTGTAAAGACTGCATAAGAAAACTGTTCTTCACAGAATTCCCAACAGAGAGTCTTTCAAGCCTACATTTTCTTTGAGGGCCTGAATCTTTTGTTTTCCTGACAAAGACAGTAACAGTAATATAGTGTTTTGTTCTTGGTGGATATTATGATCATAACTCTACAAATCCTGTTAATCCTACCACAATATTGATGAGGATTAGCCTGGGGAAATGTAGAGATCTACACAGTATCCCTAAGCTTTTCCTTTCCTTTCACCCCCTCCTTTTTTTGTTTTAGAGTGGCAATGATCACCTGGTGTCATACAGTAAATTATTCCTAGGGCTTAGCTGTGATCTGAAATTGTTATTTGTGGAAGCAGAAGTAGATCAAGATGGTAAGAAATTAAGGTCTCCCTAGAACAACCGGGGACTTCTCTGCTTCAGATGCCAATGCCACAGTCAATTGATGTCTTGAGGGCTAGTGGGATTCCATACCAGTTTATCAAAACAGAAAATGCATGAATGTCAGCTCTTGTTCTGGAGAGGAAGAATTTGGGGACGGTGAACTGAGTGTCCTTTAGCCTCACATGGTGACAGGTTGCTGGCAGAAGCTGCAGGGCTGGTGGATCTTGGTGGATGAGACACCAGGGCCAGTCTTGCACCAGCCAGGCAGGATCTGGGCTTCTCCACCTCTTCAGCACTTGCTTGGATTCCTGTCCCAATCAGCTGATAACTCTGTGTGTCCCACTGCAGCAGGTAGGTTTCCCACACAGGGGTCTTTTGCCTTGTTCTCTGTTCTGCTCTTGCAGCAAGAGCTACAAATCTATAGACCAACCCAAACAGCAACAGAAAAGGAGGAACGTGTTCATCAAACTGCATTGTGAAGCATTGGATCAGATAAGCTTTTAAATTAACAGCTCAATTTGTTTCGACTTTATTTTGAGAAAGGAACAGTACTTACAGCCTGGAGTTGTTAACACCTTCATGCATTTTTTGATGAAACAGGACACGCCCACAGGTTGTTCCTCTCCCGTTTCACTTCCCAGAGTTAAAATATTCAGCAATAGAGAGTGACTTTCCTCTGGGACAAAAACGCGTTGAGAAGGCAAGGTCTGCGTTTCTGAGACCTGGATAAGTTTGAATTCCCTTTTTCTTGAAAATGGCACAGGTTTGGATTTAGTGCTGTACACAGAAGCTGGTGTTTCTAATGAATAATTTTTTAGATTCAGCTGTCCTGGGAACTGTTGATGAAACAGAGGGCTAGGCTGCAAAATTCAGGCAGATTCTAGGCAGGTTCTTAATTTTGGCTTTTATGGGAAGAACTCCAGTGAAGTCAGGACTAGACCTTTGCTTTTTGTCCCAAAGACAGAAGAAAATAAATTCTTCCCATGTGTTAAGTTCTCAACTTATATCTTGAAAACTTGTCCAAGAAATTACAACTTCTTTGTTTGTCTTTGTTTGTCTTTCTTTGTTTCTAGTCCTCTGAGACTGCCAGTGGTTTCACAAACCCTTTTTCCATCACTTTCAGGGTGATCCTTGCACATTTGCCTATGGAGGGAGTAATATTCATGCCATTTTGAGTCTGAGAGATCTTCAGTGTGAAAACATATTGGATCCAACTCCAGGTCGCTGCATTCCAGTAAGAAAACTTTTGCCATGTGAGATGTGACCATGCAGCCCGAACACAGGTATACTAGCACAAAACATACAGCCCATTTTCCTATTTTTTTTTCTCATGCTCCTTATCTTTAGTAAAAGCCACCTCTTTTCAACCTCAGAAGCACATATCATAATAGTATACAAAAAAAATTTACGAAATACTTTGTTGGTTATGGGTATTTCTATAGGATTTTAGTCCCTGGTGGCAAAAAATAACCCTGCAAACAAGTTAAAAGAAAACCTTGCACGTTTTTACCTTAGACATGTGTAAGAATGGGTTCCCCATCCAATTGTCTAGGCCTGGATTTCATGTAAGACACTTAAGCAAAATGGTTCCTTTTCTGTTTGCAAATGTTCCTGTTAGCAATAGTGGATGGGAAGAGCAGAACAGCTCGCTGTGTGACAGTGGTGAAGTGCTGGAAGGGTAAGCAGCCTTAAGACAGGGACATGCTTTGTGTGGCAGTGGAAAATCCTGGTTTTGCTAAAGCGGATAAAAAAATCAACCCTTTCTGGGGTGAAAAACAGAATAAACACATTCAAAAGAGGTTAAAAAGTAGATAAAACAGGTAAAAAAATGAGATCACAAGCAGGTTTTATCACTTGTGAATTTGCAACAAAGACTGTTCGGAAATTAGGCAAAAACAACAAAAAAGATTAGAAGCTGTCAAGTTCATTTGAAATAGATTTGAACCACATGAAATTTAGTTATGGAAACAGATGTACCTTTTGACAGCTTACTCTTCCTACCACCAGAAATCTATGATGCACTTTGTGTAGGCATATAGTCAACCACTCGCCCCCAAATTCCTTCCCCTTTTGATCAGTTTGGCAGATATTTTGGGTGCTAGAGGGAAAAATGGGCTGGTGAGCTCTGACACCGGTGGTGGGGCTGTGTCAGGGCGATGCTCTGCAAGGGAAAGGGAGCCAGGAGCTGCAGTGTCTTGACTGATGCTTCGTCTGCAGCCTGGGGAGGGGTGTCCTGGCAGAAACACTGTGAGCAGCACTAACAGGGCATAGCAACATTAAGATGATGGATATAGCATGTGCAGATGATAATGCGCAGTAATAAAGGTAGGCATGATAATTATAGCAATATCTTGTTCATCACAAACGTGAAAGTGTTGTTTAACAATTGAAATATGTATGTAAAATAAGATTAGGAATAAATATTAGAATATATAAGCAATACATGCACCAATTGGCTTGTGAACAAAGGCTTAAAGTCAGAAAAGAGAACAAGCTGTATGTATCCTGTGTCATGGAAATAATTCCAATTTCTTGTGCTTGTTCTGGGGACGCACCAGACTTACAGAACTAGAGTAAACCAGCCATTTCTTAGTGCTGTAGTTCAGGGTATTTAAAATAATGCATCTTGGTAGATACAAATTTCCCAAACACTGTTACATACTGCAAATGCTTTTACATTTAAATTGGAGTAGACATTTTTTTAAGTGTAAGCACTGTGGAACATACTTTAATTGCCATACTATCTTGGACAAGCAGCACTGATGTTGACAACAGCTTTTAAAGTGTTTGCACTCTTAGTTGTTCTAAAGTAGACTTTAGAATTCTGTCTCAATTGTACATTGAGTGCCTGTCTAAGGACTGCACTGAGTGTTGATCGTTCAAAAGGGATTTAGATTTTTTGTTAGATGCCTGTACATAAAATAGTTTAAGAAATGGAAGTGATGTTTTTAAGAATCGTCAAGCTTTAAAAAAAAAGAAAAAAAAAAATTGTTTGTACTTGTTTTTCTCAACCGCAGACTCAGAACCAAAACTGTCGCTGCAGGAAACTGGAACTTAGGAAGCAGGTCGATGCAGAGAAGCCACTGCCACCCCTGCCAGCAGCAAACCTGCTGGGTGGATAATGAGATACTGTGCTCTGCAGCGTTGCTACTCAGACAGAAACCTGCCAGGGCACCGGCTTCACTCGCGGAGAAATGAAGGCAGGGCAACACCTGAACCGAGCCTGAGGTTTAATTTTTGTGGTTGCTTGGTCCTGAGAGAAACCTAATGCAATATGCTGGGTTAAATGAAGCCTGCATTGTAATGATATTGACAGGATGGGAAAGAGGGAGGTGGGGAGGGAGGCAGGGAGAGAGAGAGAGGGAGGAAGGGAGGGGCTGTTAGATGGGGAGGGGAGGAAAATATTCGGCTGGTAGAAAGTCTTGTGACAAAGATGTTTCCAAAGCAAGCTTCCAGTTGCTTCTTGTTCATTTTTCTCAGAAAGGCCAAGTTTTTAATTGGAAACATTAAATCCAGGTAGAGCACTTATACCTAGGTGTGATTTTGTTTTGCCTTGCTGTAGTTACAGACCACAGTGGGTCCTGGTGTTTGTGTCTTCAGGAAGCCAGGGCCACACGGTGTGTGGTGCCTCCTGAATTCTGTGGGGTGCCAATGGAAGAGGCTGTGAATCCTCAATATGTTCAGGCTAAAATACACCACTGGTGTGGCTGGAAGACAGGTATATAAAAAAAAGAAAAGGTAAAAGACAATATTATAATCACTTGTTTTCTATTCAGCTACAGTGAAATGTCTTGTGACCAACAGAAGGAAAAAAACATTGCAATAACAATACTCGATAGCTGAGCTAACACATTGTCAGTGAGGTGCACAAAAACAGCTTCATGCAGACAACAAAGGCAGACAAAGTTTAGGTCTCAATCATACCCACAAATTTTGTACTTAATTTAGGCTGTTTAGTGAGTTTTTCTTCAATAATCGTCACCAGACTAATGCATACAAGATCTAAACACAGAACGTGGATCCATCCCATCAAAGTGGTTAACAGAGTAATTGCAATGAGCATGTCTGAATATAGCCCAGGGCTTTAAAGAACATGAGGGCTTTGTGTACACACTTACAGTTAAACATATATTCAGACATTATACTGAGCATGATGGAACTTTGAGCACCTCGATGTCAAATCAAGCTGATGCAAAATGCTCTCAGCCAAGTGACCAACTACAGAGAGCTGCTAAAGGAAACTAACTACTTGCCATGCTTACAAAAACAAAGTACCCTGAATGTTGATTACAAGTAGGGCAATTCTGGCTGGGATTTTTTGCACAGACTAAACAACACCAGGCTCTGGTAAAATGCAGCTGCTGCCCTTGTTCCCATCTCCTTTTGAAACACCCTGTCTGCTGTGAGGAATTTACCCCTGAAAGTGGCCTGAGGCTTGTAGAATTCAGAGGTGAGACCAGACAAAATCAGCAGGATACATGTTATAATAACCACAGAATGGCTGAGGTTGGAAGGGACCTCTTCAGGTCACCTTGGCCAAGCCCTGGCTCAAGCAGGAAGCCAAAGGACTACGAGCAGGTTCACAGAGCCAAACGAACACTGTGCCTTTACAGAGCAGTAGGAAAAAGAGACATTGAAAGATATGTTGCAATTAGAGAACAGAAGCTAGAAGTGATAGCTCTAGAGAACTAGGACTATCTGTCTCTCTCTAAATCTGGTTTGATGTTAGCAATTTAACTTGTTGAAAATATTACTCATCATCTACTCGGTGAATGGAGTCAAGGAGGAAAAATGGGTTTGGTGCTGAACTGAGAAGGTAATTGCAAATCAAGTTTAAGACAGTAAACAACAGCAAAAGGAATTCTATCTTGCTGAGGCAAAAATACCATTTACTACCTATTAGGTGTTGCAAACATAGAGTTTTCCTTGAGCTTGTAGGCTGAAAAGCATAAATTATAAATGTTACAAGATTTTCAGAAATATAATCTTTCATCCAGAAAGAATGGTGAAGACATTTGAATTTAAGTGTCAGAAGTCATACTTTCTTTGTCCAATACAGAATCATTTTAACTGGAGGGAGAGAGGGAGGAAAGGAGGGGCTGTGAGGTGGCTCTTAGATTTTAAACTTTTTGTTCCCCTGTTTTTTTTCCCTCTCCTCCAGTGTGCAAACTGGTGGGTGGAAGTATAATCAGAGTATTATTGCAGCACTCAGCTTATGCAGGACATTGACTTGAATGGATATTGCTTGCTATGATAGAATATTCCATGTCTACAGCTGTTTTCATGGACATAATGGCCTTGCAGAAATTCTAATTATTGTAGTCAGTTATGCTACACATGTATCTGCTAGTTTTTAATGACAGTCTTCTTGGGGTGAGGGGTGGTTTGGTTATTTTTTGTTATGCTTTAGCACAGATGCTCAAATGCAGAGGTGGAATAATTTGCATGAGGATTTACATATTCTTCAGTTATTGTCGACTGATTGATTTCCTGGCCTGGAGATCATGTTCAGTGGAAGCTCTGCTGTCTTCATTGGTAACCAGGCCTAACGCTGTGGGCATGTTTATTGTATCAGTCAGCTGTCACTTTCAATGCATAAAAACCCCTTGGCATTTCTACAAATGCTGCACAACACAGTCACCACCAGAACACACCACGATGGGCTGTTTTAACTGCTGAAAGCCTGCCGAATATTTGCATTCAAACCACACAGTCCTTCCTTCACCAAAGGCCTTTTAAAAAGGATTAATGTTGTTATTTTCTCTTATTATATAATCCTGACTGTAAGTGGAGTAACGGGAGCTGGTGTCATTAACGATGGATATTGAAGCAACCTTCTGAAACAACAAAGTTAAGACAAGAACAGCAGGAATGGTTTTGTCTGCAGTTTCTGACTTTCTGTATCCATGGAAGCAACAACTGCAATGACGTTCTTAAACCTTCTAAGAGCTGATTCCGTGCTAAAGCAGCCAGGTGTGAGTCTTTTTGACCAAAACCCAACACCTGGGTTTTGTTTGTGTGGCCACATTACTCCTTATTTTTCTGTGTTGACAATGCAAAAGGGTCCACAAAACTCCAATTTTTTTATGTATTAGAGTTGATTCGTTGGAAATTTTTTGGCTGATTTGTTGCTGGATGATCCTAGATGTTTTTGGTACTGTGCCATCTGCCTGACAAGGCAACTGAACCAATGTCAAAGTCCTTTTCTCCCCGGTCCTGTCCCCGACCTGAGCAGCCCCTGTGGTCTTAGGGGGCATTTCAGCTTTTTGGAGAAGGCCAGAGCACCGAAAACCAAGACATCAAACATTTTTCAGTGCTGTGGTAAAACACTCCTGTCCAGATAAGCACTGCTGACATCTCTGGCAAGAAGCTTTCTCTCATAATGTGCACAAGGCATGTACCTGGCCTTTGTGGTGTGCTTCCTCAAAACAACAGAGACAGGGCACTGGAGAGAAACTCTGTCTGGTGTCATGGTGAGGCCAGTTTTTCTCCAGCAGCACAGCACAGAGAAGAAAGCTTTAGGCATCACGTCTGCAGAGAGTCAGTCTCAGTCCATGCTGAAGAGGTTTGAAGGGTGCCGTTTTTTCCTGCTTTTTTTTTTTTTTGTTCCCCAGGCTCTCTCCCATGCCTTCCATGCATAAGAAATACGACACAAACCAGGACCCAAGACACGCTGTAAACATGTTATTGCACTGCTCAGCAGTCCACAAACTGAGGAGCTACTGAAAAGAAGATAAGAGTCAGAAAAACCCAACCTCTTGAATGAATAAGCAAAATTACCATTTATAAACTTGGCCCACTGATCAATTTTACTGCTTAGAATAAGAGGTTAAGAGGCTCCATTTAGATATGTTTGCTTAATTGATTTTGATTTTGATTTCTTACTTGCATTTTTAATATTATTTTTCTGCTTGGTAAACTCTCTTTGATCATCTTCAGAGAGAAAACAGATGTTAAAAAATTCATTACTGCCATTTTTTACTTGTAGGATTTTAATAAACTACAACTTGCAGACACGGTGCCAGCATGGGAAAAATGAATATTTTATAGAAATATGTTAAGAAAAGAAATTACCTGTCTCAGAATATGGGCAGATCTGGCTTTCAATGACAGCCAGAAATCAAAAAAATCCTTGATATTTTTATGTTCCACAGCATTATCTTCTATCACGCCTTGTAAGGAGTCTGGTTTTTCTTCATTTCTCTGTTCTCAAATTCCCTCCTCTTCTCTTTTTTTTATGAATCAATTATGACAACCCTAGTCAGTAGAAAAATTCAGGCTGAAGCAGCTGGTATTGCATCAGGCACAGCCTGCTAACATTTCATGCACCTTCTTTCATTCCTTTGGTCTTCCTTTTTGTTTCCATCCCCAGGTCTCAATATTTTAGACCCTGAAGGCCGAATGGGCTGAGGAAATAGGAGACATGGAGTTTGTTGGAAGAGTAGAGAGAGTTTTATCAGACCAGCTCATAAAAGATAGAATGAAGAACTGGACAATCTTTTGGACAGACAGACTTTAGGAGGATTTCACAGCCCAGGTGACGAGATTTTTGTTCCCCAACCCTTGATAATCTATTCCATCTTTAGCAGTTAATCTGGCCAACTGCGGTATTTTTCCATCAAGCCTGCTTTTCCCCACCGTCTCAGAAAGTGAGCAACACCTCTTCTTTACTTCCTTGTGCTTTTAATTCCGTCTTTAGTTGCCTACAGTTGGTTTCCTTTCTGTCTTTTCTGACCTGGGGTCTTTGACTACCTCGAGACCCACTGTTGAGTCCTTTCTTGATGTCAAACTCAAATTTCCATCCACTTTTTCGATATAGAACTGACATCTTTGGTCCTTTCCTCCTCCTATCTCTGCATCTTAAAATCTCTCCATTTCAGACCTGGGAGATGTTTCTTTGGGAATGTCTCATGAAATCTGATGCAGATGTCACACGAGTGTAAGGTTATATTCCTTATGCAATGTAAATAGGTTTTGGCATTTGCAACTCAGGGAAAAGATCCAATTGCATTGAAAGACAGAAATAGAAAGTGAGCCTTAAATTTTAATGCAGGCAATTAAATTCCACTACCAGCATTTTGAGATTAATGGTAGAGTGAAACAGGCCCACTCTTTGTGGCTCATTCTACTAAAACGGAATTAGATTCATAATATGAACATATGGAAGCAGTTCCCTTCATGTATATTTAAATTCAATATTAATATTTAACACTTACATTCAGGGCTATGATTTTTCAGTCAAAATACGGCAAAGATTGGAGCAAAATCTTCCACTGCTGCAACTCTAGAAGCAGTTATTCGTTTCAGTGTAATTAATGTGGATTTAAAGCTGAAACCAAAAGGAATACTCCCGGTAGCAGACTGCCTGTGCATCAGTTTTAAATTTAGACTTTAACACCTCGAGGTTCAATTTTTGTTCTAATGTGCCATTCACAAAAACGTTTCTTCATTTCAAGAAGAAGGCAACAAAAAAGCCTAACCAGAAAAGGAGTGGAATGGAGTAGCAGTCTGTCCCACCAGCCAGCAAATTCACACCAGCTGAGCCTCACACCAGAATGCTGGAACAATTTGTAATCTCCTAGAGAGGGGGCTCTATCCCTTGAAAGAATAATCCAAAAGCCTCAGTTTTGGAGCTGAAATGGGTGTGCTGAGAGGGCCACCATGAACCACTAAAAGATGGAGCTGTCTGCCTTTGGGTTTGGGACTGCAGCTGAAGGAGTTTGTGCAGTTGCTGAGTTGTGTGTTCAGGCATGCTAAAACCCCAGAGTTTTGGAGGGTGTGGGTTTTAGGGAAGGTAGCTCTTTGCAACCATTTGTAAATTAAAAAAAAAAAAAAAAAAAAAAAAAAAGGATGCTCAGAAGTCCTTGCCTGCACTGCTGTTTACAAGTATAAAAAAGGCTGAAGTAGGTTGAAAAGGCAAAAAGGCTGAAAGTAGTTTTGTCACAAAGTGGGAAGTTAAGAGCCTTTCCTTTTTCTTTCTCTTTATGTGAATTGAGCTGTACTCAATGTGGATGTTATGTGCTTTTAGTCTGTGCACATTTTGATTTCCAACTTTACAATTATCTCCAAAAGATACAAACCCTCAATATTCCTAATGAAAGCTATCCTACCATTAGCGTGACTTGCTTCTAACATATGAATATTGTTGTGTTAACTTAAACCTGCAATGTAAGAACCAAAACAATCCATTTATTCCTTATCCTTGTTAATCGACTGGATATTTGGATTTTTAATGTTCTCAAGAGACTATGTTCTCTTTAATAATCAACAATTCTAAAAACAGAGGAAATGTAGAATGCAGTAAAGAGCGTATCTTTTACCTAAACACCTGCTGGTTGGGTTTTTTTTCAAGTAATTATCCAGAACTGGAAAAAAAATGTGTTTTTCCATGGCAATGTAGAATTACTAAATAATAAATAGACCACTACAGATAGGTAAGTAGTGAGAACATCAGCACTGGAAACAGAAAGACACTTTAATGATATTATAAAAATTGTGTTCTTATTGATCTCATCATCTCAGCCCACAGGCTGAGAGAGCTGGGGTCATTCAGCCTGCAGAAAAGGGACACCTTATCTGGCCTTCCAGTACTTTGAAGGTGCTGTCTGCCCAGGTAAAAAGTCCCTATTCCTCCTTTTTATAAGACCCCTGTGACGTAAAGGGTGGTAAAGCACTGGCACAGGTTGCCCAGAGAAGCTGTGGCTGCCCCATCCCTGGAAGTGTCCAAGGCCAGGTTGGACGGGGCTTGGAGCAAACTGGGATAGTGGAAGGTGTCCCTGCCCATGGCAGGGGGTGGAATGAGGTGGTCTTTAAGGTCCCTTCCAACACAAACTCTTCTATGATCCTGGATCCTACAATAATTGCACAGAACTTCTCAAATCTTTATATTCTCTGCACAGGTCATATAGAGATATACTTCAAATCCCCATCAGGTGGCTACAAGCATAGTTAAAACTCTGTGAGGGATTGTACTTAAATAATTGGGCTAAACATTCACAAATAAAGGAAAGTCTTTGAAAGTTTTGCCAGACTTTTGACCATTTTCAAATAAAACGAGAGAAAGACCTCCTATGGCAACTACTACTTTCTTACAGTGCCTATTAGCTTTCTTTATCTTTCTCTTAACAGAAAAAAAAAAACCAAACTAATGGAGGCGTGTTTGAACATCACAGTTCACAATTTAAGTGGGAAGAAATAACTAAAAACTCAGTAATTTGGGTGGATTTACCGCACATATCAGAAATGCAGTAATTACTTAGGCAGCTGGCTTAAGGGAGGTAAACACAAGTGTGTTACAGAATGCAGAACAAAATTCTGTAGCTCTTTTCCACAACAAAGTATGAAGGCAAAGGTAGAGATGGAATCAAGAGCAGAACACATAAAATCATGCAAGATAAATCTCTCATATGTATTACAGCGATTGTCTACAGTGTGATCTCTCATTTAAAGTTAAGCCCAACATCTGCTAGAAGACAGAAATTCCTTCAGGGAATGGAGAGATCTAACCAATATTGAATATTGAGGGGCTTTTTTTGTTTGTTTTCCATTAATATTAATACAATAGACAATAACATCAATTTCAGAGCAGTTCTCATCAGGCCATTATGCAGCTCAGGTGCTGCTGCTGCTGCACCGAAACTGAACTCTGGATTACGATTCTGGCTCTCTTACAGGTTTGCTGTGAGATTCTGGCCGTATCAAAGGCAGATTTCCAGTGGCATGTAAATAGAGCTCATCTCAGTATTGCTGTTTTAATGTATTTCAGACACAGAGAATTCTATACAGGCAAGCTGAAAGTAGATGCTGGATTTCATATGATTTCCTATTACAAATGTTTTCAGATGGAGCTCAGACTGAAACGTGACTTCAAAATGTTTTCTCGGGGAGTTGAAAATTAAGTTTTGTAAATATATATGTATATATATATATATTCATGGCCAAACCTAAGAAAAAATTAATATTAATTACATTTATTTTTTTTAATACTGAATTTAAACCCTCTGACGAGCTCTCTGAACTTTTAGTTCTGAAAGATGTGTGAAATCACAGTTTAATTGCAGTCAGCTTTAGGATTCAATTTGGGTTCCTTTGAAATCAGAACCAAGCTAAGTCCCTTAAGCCCTGTAACAGATAAAAAGTCTGGCTTTTAATTACAATGTACAAAATAGTTACAAAAATATTTTCTTCTCTTGACTTATCTATTTGGGTTGTAAGGAGCTCAGGGGCAGGAGCTCTGCTGGGGTGTCTTTTAGCAGCACTCAGTGCAGTTGGTCTTTCTGTCACTCACAAAGCACCCAAGAGCTGCAGATGCAACACAAATCCCTTCATTCCCTTTGACAACTGGTACAAGCCCTTGTATTGATCATTCTATTATTCCAGTGACACTTCCAGAAAGTCTCAGTCTCTGTATACAATCTTTGTATTTGAAAAAAGAAAAAAAAAAAAAAAAAGAAATTCTTGCTTTGTACAAATAAAATTGTTGCCTGGAAATACACTGCTTTCTATTGAAATGCTGCCAAGTGCTGAGGTTAATGCCCTGATAGCACCAATCACAGTCAAGCTGACAAATATCCACCAGCAAGCCTCCTCCTCCAGACAGATGCCTCCAACTCACTTGCTGCAATGGACAGAGAGAGGTAATAGATCTACATCACTGACTGGGAGGCTTGTGAAAATTTTAAAGCTTCCAATGCCTCAATCAGGCTGTTTAGTCTGACAGCACCAAATACGTGTCTGTTTTAAAGTCACACTACTGTGGGTTTCTTGTTTCCAAAAACCTCAACAGGACATTCCTTTTGCAAATTGGAAAAAACAAAAAACAAAAACAAAAACAAAATGTTCACAAAGACAACATAAGCTACTGCATTTTTTAAAGACTGGGATTAAATGATCAGACATTTCCAGAAGACAGTGATAGCAAGCTGAAGAGACTGAAAGGGAAGAGAACCTGAAAAGGACAATAATAGAAATGAAAAGGAAGGAAGATTTCATGTCATGCTGTTATGGGCAGAGCAGTCTGACCTCTGGGAATTTTATTTTATTTATTTTAGTGCCAAGTAACATAAACTTTAATTATTGGGGAGGAAAAGGGGACATAATTACATAACATAAGAGAAATCTACCCTTTCTCTTCACATGCTCAACTTCAAACACCTCTTCTCCCACTCCCAGTCTCAACATCCCTCCCCGTCAACGCCTGTTGAGCTCAGTCCCTCCTAACCCCTTCAGCAAGGTGACAGCTCCTTGCTGCTTGTTCGTTTGCCTCTTCCTCTCCTTGCTTCTTCTGGTCCCCTGCTTGAGTGTGTCTCCTCCGTGGGCTGCATGTCCTCACTAGTGTTCCTCCACGGTGTAGGGCTCCAGGGACCACAGCCCCTCAGGGTCATCACCCCTGCAGCTGCCTAAGTCCAGGCAGTAGAGAAAGGGCTGTGAGGCCACTGGCCAACTTCCATCAGGGCATGTCCAGCTGCTCCCACTGCCCTGGAGAGGTCCAGTTCCACACAGTGCTCTCCAGCTTCGAGCTTTCTCTCCAGGGACTGATATTTCACTCCCCCAGCTCTGCCACAGGACTTTTGGACCCTGACAGGCTAAAGGACATGTCTCACGGCTCCAAAATGAGACTCAGGCTCAAGCAGTACCTCAAAGAATCATTTGGGTTGGGAAAGACCTCTAAGATCATGGAGTCCAAGTATTAACTAAACACTGCCCCAAGGCCACCACTAAACCGTATCATGTTCTACAACCTTCACCTCCGCCTTTCCCATGGCACGTGTCACAGAGTTCTACAGGTCCTGCAAGGATCAGGTTTGTTCTGATTCCTGGAAGAGGGCTTTGTCCAGCCAGTGGCCTGAAGCAGGTTTTTCCCGGTGTAGGTATGCTGGACTCTTCCCCAGCTGCCGCCCGGATCTCTGCCACTGCCAAGGCAAAGCTCCCTGCCACGGAGCCACGGAGCTGGGGAGAGCAGGACATCTCCTCTGGGCTTTCCCACCTGCTCCTGCTGCAGAGGTGCCCTCGTTGCTGCAGCGCCCAGTCCTGCGAGCCATTCACCCTCCGCCTGTGCCCCCCCGGACACCCAGGCTCTGCCCCTCTGCACGGAATCACCATCTCACCTCCTCCAAAGCTCAGCCAGCTTTCCAGCTTGCCTTCTCCCCGTCTCTTCCCGCTACCAGCAGCCACAGAGCTGCCTCTTCAGGGTATGCCAACCCGCTTGGTGTGGGCAGTGTGCTTTCCTCGGGGAACTCTGCCGACAGCCCTGGCACAGAGACCCTCGGGGACAAACGCTCAAGGTCCAAATCATCTGATCTCTCTTCGGTGTCCTGGATTTGGCCACCCAATGTGAAGTCAGCCCCACAAGGCGGCAACCTTTTTTGGCAGATGGGCGTTCCTGTCTCCCGCCAGAGGGAGCATCCAGTTGTCATCACTCCCTGCATCCACTCAGTGCAGGGGCTGGGTTCTGGCTCAGCTGGGTCAGACACCAGCACATCAGGGTTTGTTCCCCCTCACCACCAATATTTAATAACAACAAGACAGTGATTTACTCTTGAGATTCATATGACACCGGGGAAAATGCAAAATATGACTTTTGAAGGAGACAAGAAAGTTGTCATCATTGTAAAGCTTCTAACATCTGTTTCTTTCTGTGTAGCTGCTTTATTTTCAATTAGATTTCTGTCTTCTGTGTGACCCAGTTATGTGTGATATTTGATGTGTTTGATGTTTAAGCACTCTTTCTTTCTGCCTTTGCTCTCACTGCAACAGCTTTCCGATGCCTGAATTATTAAAGTACTTAATGCAGCAATTATCAAATAAAACAAAATATGTATTTTTGAAAATGTTCCCTGTCTTTGAAATCATGCTATTCTAAATATTAGTAACATTTTGATTTAACTTTTCCATGTTATCACATTATTTTTTAAATTTCTTTGTCAGATCATTTTTTTCTTAGAATTTAATGGAAGGGGAAGAAAATTTGCAAGAGGAACAGCACACCTCAAATCTCCTTTTTCATTGACTCTAAGATGCCAACATATCCCACTATCTTCGAAAGTTATTGCTGATTTCAGTGGTTGAAGGACAGAGCTCATCCACCAGCATTGTTCTTCATTCGCCACAAGAAGAGTGGGGACTGAGTTCTTTATTTGGGGTTGAGATTTTAGTGGGTTGTGAGTATGTCATTTCCCTAGGGTACTTTGCAAATCATTAGTTCAAGTGAATTCAATGAGTCATGAAGGCTGTTTGAAAACATCTTTGTGGAAAAATCTTC
Source organism: Amblyornis subalaris (assembly GCA_018881555.1). Lineage (NCBI taxonomy): Eukaryota > Metazoa > Chordata > Aves > Passeriformes > Ptilonorhynchidae > Amblyornis > Amblyornis subalaris. The sequence goes on along the minus strand of JACAXG010000254.1, from coordinate 244,282 downwards.
CTTTGTGTTGGCATCAGAGAATACCAGGACCGCACAGGGTGTACTCACGAGGAGTTCCATTTAATCTCAGGAGAGGTTAATAGAGTAAAACAAAAAATTTGAACTGAATACTCTCTCCATACACAAATATTTCAGTGAATTCATGTCCTGTGTCCAAACATGGACTTAAAAAGCTTTTAAAAACCACCCCAAAATCAAAACCAAACCAAAACAACAACAACAACAACAATAAAAAAAATCAAACAAAAACCAAACCCCAAATACAAACAAAAATCTGTGCTGGCATTTTAAATTTATCAAAGATTGAGTTTGATTTGATGGGATTTCAGATAAGAACAAGCTCAGTTAAAATTATGTGGTAACCTTAATTCTGCTTGAGTAATAATTTAGTGGGTAGCTATTTTTTTTAAGAATTCCAACTTTTGTCAGTAAAGTAGGCAAATATTAGGTATTACTTATAAATCTTAGGAATTAATTATAATGATGTTACTTGGCATTATATTAGAATTGATATTTTTAATATTTAATATTGTTATTAATATTAGTATTAAAGGAACTGCCAAATCTATGCACAGTCTTGGAATTATTTTTTTCCTGTAACTTAGATTCTAAATCTTCACTTACTATAAATGCCAGGAATACTAACATACACTATCTTGTTGTGCACTGTCCATGACAAACCTTATCTGCAGCTGACTGAAGGTGTATAAATGCCAAAATTCAAGGGATAGGAAAGAAAACGTTTTGTTTCTCTCTTTATTTTTCTGTACTCGGTTATTCCCCTCTATGGATCAGCTTACAGCCACCTCAATAAAACATTTTCCACGGATCTTGTCCCAAATGTGTGCATTATTTCTTTACAAACTGCTACACTGCTATTCAGTGTTCCTGAATCGAAGGAAGTTTTCTTAATTCAGGGATTTTCCTTTTCTTGAAGGACATACAAACCTGCACTAAAAAAAAAAAAACAACCCAACAGTTTCACAGGTTTATGCTTTTCAAATCTTGAAATGATTAATAGCTTCTACCATTGCTGCCAGTTGTAACAGACATCACCAGTGCAACAGACCTCACGTTTATGAGCTTCAAATCACAATGTGAGGTCAGATGCATTTGCAGGGAAATGTTCCTAGATATACTTCCATTAACCCATGTTAATAGAATAGAAATAGTAGCAGCTACCCAGCCACAGTGGAATCTGGTAAAATTACAGGAATGTGAATTGAAGACACAGAATATAACTTTTTGTGGCATATCTGAGTTCCTTATCATATCTTTTTCTTCTTCATATCTCATAAGTTTACATGCCTGTGTCAGCAGTTAATTTGGGACATCATGCTGAAAAGATTAAATGAGAAAATAAGATATTAATCTTTTAATTAAATAATTTTCCCCCTGCCTTCTCTTAACTATAACTGCACTATTTTCAAGACAATGCTTTTTTGTTCATGTTTTTTTTGTTAGTTTGTTTGTGGTTTTGTTTTGTTATGGAGATGTGGCTGAGATGACAGACCCTGCTGTTTTCACTACACAGAAGCAAGACTTGCCCTACAAGATCACAGAGTGGTTTGCATTTCTTCCTAAATTTGGAGGACTTAGGTGATGCCTGCTTTTGTTCAGACCACCTGCCTTTCATGAGAAAACATCGTCTACATGATGGGGAAAAAAAATCCCAAATTATTTAACTTATTTATTCAGTAAAATATCCAGCTTTTTGAAACCATTCTAGAGGGGATGTGCATGGCAAAGGTGAATACATCTGGTAACTGTCTCACATTTCAAACAGATAAAAGAGGCAAAGAATCCAGTCCTGCCTCGTATAAAGCAGAAGTACAAAACCTCACTCCCTTGTAACCTTTGTTTACAAGTGAATATGGGTGATGGGGTTATGCAAGTCCTTGCACTCTGGATCTTCTTCTCACCATTTAGTATGTTTTGGTTCCTTAAAAACCAGGGAAAAAAAGACATGACAACAAAAAAACACACTCACTAGGGAACCGAGCTTCCTGGCTATTCGATTTCGAAATATCTTTACTGCTAAGGCAGGGACAGGTCCAGCCTCATGAGGACCCACACTGAGGTCCAAGCACTTGGTCCCTCAAGGCAGCCACGGCCACTCCTGACCCTGCACTTCTTTTCCACTTGCTTCAAAACATAATCCTCTCAGACTGGACCAAAAATACAACTTCAAAAGTTAAGTTTTTCTGCTGCTGCTGAATTTTGTGTTCTAGCAAGTTTTCCGCTGCAAGAGAGAGACTTGGAGCCCTTCAACAAAATTTGCTCTGCATTCGCAGAGGGAACAAGCTCTGTACCTATCGATTTTCCTTCTCTATCCAGAAGAGGCTGACACGACCGATTTTCTATTTAAGTATTCATTGCTGGCAAATTCTTTAGTCATGAATACAAAACAGTTTTATTTGTTGCTCTCAGCAGCAATTCTCTCAAAAATTCCCTTTCGGTGCAGGCGTGTCCCAAACCTATATTTTATCCCTCAGCAAATTTTGTCGTCGCTGAAAAACATGAAAATTCTTGGAGATTGTATTAACCACCTTTAGGTCCTTTTTTTCAGACAAACATGGGATTCCTTTTCCCCTGCTGGAAAACCACCACACCTTTTTAACCATTCTGAAAACATCTAAACAAGCGCCATTTGAAGCTTTTAGTATGGTATGGAAATAGTGCAATCTGAAGACAAAGCAGATTAATTTTGCCTGGTCCCCAGGACTGCAAACTCAATTACCAATTCCTGGAAGTGCTTTAGTTGTTGTGTGGGATCCAAATGGGATCACAGAGCCTGAGCAGCGCTGCTCCTGTGGTGTCTGTGCAGAAGTGGACACACCTGGTCAGCAGAGGCTGGACACAGTCCCTGGGAAATAAAAGCAAGGCTGCTGTCTCTGAAAGCTCCACAGAAGCCTGGCAAGGCTCCTCCTCAGCTGAGGAAAAATTCTCTTTAGGTATTTACTAATGGGCCTCCTTTCACAGAGGAAAAAGCAGAGACTGTGGCTGGATATATTTAATTTCCAAGTCTATAAAATAATTTGCCTGAGCATCAACATCTATTAGTTATTGTTAGCTGTGTAAAAAGCACTGCTTATCTCTAATGTGAAATAAATAACTGCTTCAGATAAAGTAAGGATGTGAAATGCTTTCAGAGAGCTGGAAGGAATAACAGAATACTAATTGAATCCATTATTTTATGGGGTTACCAACAAAAAAATAGAGTCTTGATAGAAGTTCTGTAAAAGATTCATTAGTACTTTAAAGAGATTTTTGTCATTTGTCATTGACATGCTACCTTAACTGCAGCAATAAAAGCTTGCACTATCTTCCATTAGGGGTGTTATTGTTAATATAATCAAGAGCTAAAAACAATATGCAAATGTAGGGACTGAGGAGTAATGAATGCTTTTAGTTATCACTGTCTTGCACAGAAATAATGGGATAAATAATCCATAATGGATATGTTCTGGGAGAACAAGTCTTTGGCAAGGAAACGCTTGTTGCTAAGGAAACTTGGGTTGGTTTTTTTCACAGCAAGTAGATTTTGGAGGAAAATGGCTCACACGACCTTTGAAATATGTTTCCCCCTTTCTGAAAATCACCTCAGTATTAGCCTCTGGATCCATTTGTGGAAGACAAGCACCACTGCATTATTTTTCTTCTTGCTAGGAATAAACTTAGGACAGCAGACAGTATAAGCAGACTGTCCCATTTGCAAGAAAATGCCCAAGGTTTCCTGGAAAAAGCATGCTTCTCTTTGTTAAAACTTTGGAGGTGACATAAATGGAAAATTCCCAATTTGTTTTCCTTCCTTCCTTCCTTCCTTCCTTCCTTCCTTCCTTCCTTCCTTCCTTCCTTCTTCCTTCCTTCCTTCCTTCCTTTCCTTCCCTTCCTTCCTTCCTTCCTTCCTTCCTCCCTTCCTTCCTCCCTTCCTCCCTTCCTTCCTTCCTCCCTTCCTCCCTTCCTCCCTTCCTTCCAACTAGAGCTGTTTTCCTCCTCTTGCCACAGATAGAATTTTTTTATTTTTAAGTAGGAAAGCTGCTGCAGTCGTCAGTAATGCAAATTTTCAGTTCCTCTCTCTTTCCCTAATTTCAAAGCCTCCCTTTACTCCCAGTGCAGCACGTGGAATGACCCTCAGTGCCCTCAGCTTAAACCAGCAGTAATCAACAATTTCTTTTCCGTTTTCTCCCTAATTGTCCTCTATCTGGGTTCAGTCAGGTCTTTCCTCTCTGTAAGACTCCTTTCTTTTGTTAGTGCACCACTGGCTTCAGCCTAAGTCAATTTGCTGCAGTGGGCTCAGTAATTTTTTTGCACTTAAGTCATATCCAGAGTCTTGAAGGAGCTGTATTAGGTCTGACAGGTTGTTCTGATCAAGACTCCTCCTGCAAATCTCTTCTAGTGTGGCTTTCTCCTACGAAAGGCAGACAAAAGCAGCACCTCAGAGCACAGTGTCAAAGCCTGAAATAACTAATGGAAAACAAAGCAAAAACTCCTCAGAAACTGAAAAAAAAAAAAACCCAAAACATTGGAATAGAATAAGCTTCAAGCTGTGTCCTCAGTGCACTGTAAAAACATAGGTAGAAGTCTCAAAGTAATTTTGATTAGGGAAATAAGCCTTATTTATGTTTGCCAAGTCCGTTGTGACACAAAATGTTTCAACCCTCTTACTGGGGCTGGATATACATTATTGCATATGTCCAAAGAAGTTGTGGAGGAGGGAGGGTGTTTGTACATCTAAAAGGTGTTCTGTGAATTTAGCCAGTGTAAGAATACATATTTGAGGCACACGGGTGTGTATTCAAAACAATACACACTGGAATAGAGAAATTCTGTTTTAATATGTTAATCTGTTTAATTAACACTATGAATTAATAAATCTGATTAAACAATTCTGAAAGGGCTTTGGAAAGGAAAAAAGTGCTCTTCTAATTCCAAGTCTTATTTTGTGAACCAAACAACAAGAGACCTGATTTCACTTTAGCTTTTAGAAACAGGAAGAAATTGGTGTATAATGGCTTGTAAGCCAGCCAGGCAGCATAACAACAGGTACTGGAATAAATTAAATGGATGACATGCTTTCCAAACGAGACAGCGTTTGTCAAAAATAATTTTTCTAGCTGGAGTTATTGCCTTGTCTTATATTCAGCTGTGGATGCTGGAGTCTGTTGCAGGTGGTAAGGATGTAAGAGCATGGGCCATGCCCTCACAGCACTGTCTGCTTGGCCCCTGGGGCTTTCTGCCTCTCTGCCCATTCTGTTCCCTCTCTACCTCATCCTTGTGAAAGGTAAGAAATTATTTTACTGTTTCGTCTGAAAAATCTTCTGAATCCATCTCAGCCCTGAGAGATAAGGAGGAGCTGAAATCAATATGTGATTTAGCAGTTCTCCAGGGGCAGTGAGGCACCAGATATGCAGACCCATGGGGCAGAGCCAAGCTTATCTCCCCCAGAACAGCTTCCTTTGGCAGCTGAGGAATCTCAGCTGAAAGTCAAATAGAAACAACATCCCTGAAACTGCAGTGATGCAAAAGCTGTTAATCTGATAAGCATATAAACTTTCTGTATCTTTTAGAAGGGGCTTAAGCAACAGCTTCTTCAGTTTCATATTTCTAACCTCATCTCCTGCTCCTCTTGAAGAACACTTTAGCATTGTCTACACCTTAAGAGTGTCCACTGATGCCAAGAAATTTGAACTCTCCCATCTAGGAGCAATTAATGTGGCTGGAGGTGTTAAATGATGATAATCACATCTCAGGAAATCATTGCCAGGCCAGCAGGGGTTCAGGTGCAGAAGGGAACTGCCAACCAACTCGTAGTTGGTTTTTTTCCCTCTAGGACAAACAAGGGCAGCTTAATTTGACATGAAATTTGCACGGCATAGATGACCTTTCAATATGAATGTGAACAATGATGAAGGAGTGGTGTAAACATGAATTATTAAATTACTGAAAAGGTTAACAAATATTACCTCATTTCACTTGGACAAGTGTAAGGGAGCCGTTCTGACAAACAAGGGGAAAAAAAAAAAACCTCTAGCTGCAGATCCATCAAGATCAGGGCCCTGCTCCTGTTGCTCTCTACTAATTCACTAGAAGTTTAAACTCTTCCCCAAAGACTCTGTGTCACAGCCTTGTGCCCATATCCTTCAACCTAACTTAAACAATGAGCCTGCATGAACCTGCACTGACCTCAGGAATCCAAATATAGGAGGGTTACATTTGAACATTTGCAGCTTCTAAGCATATGTGTAGCATTTTTTAACACTTTGGCTTAAATTGCATGGATAAAATAATAATAAAAAGGAGTATTCTGATCAATAGCTCGAGTCATGCATAGAGCAATCAGTTACTTAGAAATATAAATTTATTGGAAGAGGTGAATGAAATTCTCGTACTTTAAAATACTGCTCTTTACAGAAAAAAAAATAGTAAAGGAAAAGGATAAAAACCATGACTGAGAAAAATAAATCAATAACTGCAACATAATTACATTTGTTGCTGTTTCAGGCAACCAAATATCTTACCCACCTCTACCTGTAGTTGTTCAGCCAATTAATATACATAAATAACGAACAACTTCGGCACTTTTATAGTAAAGGATTTCCAGGAAGAGAAAACTTGGTGTTTTCTTCCTTTCCTGTGTAAAAAAATTGCCTGTTAAAGGCTGGCAGTGATGTATTGGCACGTATTGACACTGCCAATTCATTTGACAGCAGAATTTTTGATTGATTAGCAATAGCAGCTTCCTTGACCCAAGGAAGGGATATGCTGTTACAGACCTTTCTTTCCTTGCTGTAGCACAGATCTGTTTGGTACGACAGAATTTATCTTTGCATCTGTCCTTCGTTTTTAGTGGCTGGGGAAGACACGTCCAAGGATGTGAGGAAAATGGATATGGTAACAGAATGTGTCTTTGCCATGGGTTGTATGGGATGCAGGTGGTACAGGGCAGAATATTGGCATGCAAGAGCTAAAACTCTTTTCTTTGGTCCTATCTCCCAAAACTATTCGAAAGACAGGTGTTCCTTCCAGTTTTTGCTTTCCTTTTTTTTCCTTTTCTTTACATAGTTAAATACTGTAAGAGGAAATCTTTAATTTGGGGAATCGTTGATAGTAGGAATAAGCCAGATATCATTAGGTATGATTATTTAACTCATCAATAGAAGTTTAATAACGGGATTTTTGTCTTACTTAGCTTCCCCACTGTAGTATCTTCCCCAGAACTCTTGTGGAGGAAAGCAAGAGATCCAATGTCAGTGAGGCCTGAGAGCAGCCAGTCTGGTCCCTGCCATTTTTCACTTCAGAGCATCTGAACCAGGTAATTAAACAAGTTGGAGCTGAAATCAAACCTTGACAGCCAGCAACCAACAGATTTACACGGAGCTGCAAAAATGCCTTTCTGTTTTGTGTGGGTGTTTGAATTGTCACAAAGTCCAGCAAATGGCTCAGTTCTGTCACAGCCTCTCAGAGGGATGAAAGGCTCATGGCACTGCTGAGCACACAAATGACTCAGTATGAGCATTAACATTTATTTCACACTTTTCATTTAAAGCTCTTAGATAGCCTTTAAAAGCAATGGAAGTTTCAGTGAGTTTCAGTGAGCTTCACTGCCAGTGTATCTTAAGAAAAGAAAAATTAGCAAGTTGCTTCCCCTTTAATAAGTTATCTTCTCCAGTGCAATCATGGCACTATTAAGGAAAGAATTAAACTCCTTGTGCACTGTAGCTTCATGTTACAGAGATAAAATACATCGATGCAGACCAAGATCAAATCCACTAGAGGATTTTCCAATAGTGATGTTATCTAGTGTAGTCAAACATCACTCCTCACATTTACAATTTTTTCATTTCAAATGTTCGTTTTCTCATGATTCATGTTGTCTAACATTCTTCCAGATGATAGAATGTTTGCTCTGGACTGGACTAAAATTCCCCTTAGCTGGCCATCTTGTTTAGAACAATCCATGTGGGCAGGAGACACTTTATTAGTAGGGCGAGAGAATTGTTTTCCTTCTGTATTTATTTCACATTCTGGGAAGTCTCTGCAGTTCAGAGCATCACCTTTCTGGCGTTCCCACTGTGTTGTTTGGACAGTTCAAGTGCAGCAGCAATTTCCTTCTGAAGCTGTTAGAGTAGTGCAAACAATCAATGGATTAAGATCTGGTCACTGGGGACACAGAGTTTTGTCAGGAAGGAGACAAATAACCTGCCAGATTGCTTGGGAAGACAATGTCAACACCCAAGCTGGAGGCACACAGAGTAAGGATGCTAAGGGAACAATTTAGGATCTCCACACTAAAGAGGGTGAGGATCAAGCAGGGAGCAAGTAAAAGCATTGTGTTCGAATGGCATGGCCTCTTGAAAGGACTCGTCTCTCCCTTCTTGCTTACGGGAAACTCCTGCAGCAAACATTCCTGAAGTTATACACTGAGAATACTCTTCGCCACTTCTAATATACCAAATTGCATTCTTCCAGTCTTCAGGGTGTTCAAAGGCAGCAAGTTCTGAGGACCCAACCTTAGGGCAGTTTAAAAAGGGTAACTTCCACACCCAGGAAATGAATTTTGTCATTCATATCCATACATGTGTGGAGCTGGTTTGTGATGGCTCAGTGTTCAGAAACCATGGCAGTATTTGGGTTATTTCCTGGCAAATACAGGTCTGTCTTCCAGTTGGTGTGAAACTTTTCCTTAAATCCTGTGTTCAGTTTTGGGGCTTTAAATTCAGAGAGGACATTGAGGGGCTGGAGCATGTCCAGAGAAGGGTGATGGAGTTGGGGAAGAATCTGGAGCAGAAATCTGATGAGAAACATTTGAGGGAGCTGGGGGGGCTCAGCCTGAAGAAAAAGAGGCTCAAAGGGGCCTTCTTAGTCTCTACAACTCCCTGACAGGAGGTTGTGGGGAGGTGGGTTGGTGTCAGTCTCTTCTCCCAGATAAGTGACAGGATGACAGGGAACAGCCTCAAGTTGTGCCAACGGAGGTTTAGATTGGGTATTAGGAAACATTTTTTTCCCAGAGAGGGTTGTGAGCTTTGGAACACACTGCCCATGGAAATGGTAGAGCCATCAGCCCTGGAAGTGTTCAAAAAAGTGCAGCTATGGCCCTTGAGGACATGGTTTAGCGGGGAACGTGAGATAGTGGTGCTGGGTTAATGCCTGGACTTGGTCTCACAAGCCTTTTCCAACCCGAACAAATCCATGATTCTTTGTCTCTGGAACCCTGCTTGTGCCACACACCTATTCATGCATGCTTAGAACATGGGTTTTTTCAATTTCCTGTTGCTTTGTTCCTCACTGCCCTATTAAGCCCTTGACAGCAGCACGAGAAATGCTGGCAGTATTTTCAGTACTGCTCTGGTCAAGTCCTCTTCCTTCAGCTCTGCCAATCCACAGCACAGAATGAGCAGGGACTGTTCTGTCAATGAGGCATCCAAATGCTGCTGATGAAGTTTCCCTGGAGGCAGTTTGAAAAAAATGCTGGTGACAGATGATGGGGGGGAAAAATGGAGTTATAAAACCAAACCCAACCCCTCCGAAGGAGAGCATCACTGCCAGAATACTCACAACACAGATGCCAGATTGTTGGATCAACTTTAAAGGCCAGGAAGGACTTTCTGAGCCAGAAAAGAGCTGAATGTCATTGGCAGGAGGATTTCAGCATGGGGTAAAATGGCATTGGGATTTTTTCCCACTTTGTATACATGGGGAAGAAAGAGAGAAGGAAAACAACAATAAGTATTTATTGCTAAGTTTGCCCACACCATTCTTCACAAGGCTATTACTCTTTAATGTGATTGCATTCAATGGAGCCATAGATCAATTGATATTGATATTCCAAAGCACATATTGATATGTGCTTTGGAAGGACTGACAGACGAGGAAAAAGTCTCTGCCCCAGACTCTCTCGAACTTGAGGATGCTTTTGATTGGTGTCTGTGTGTGTGTCCTCAGATGGAGAGCCTGCTGCTTTCAGAGTACAAGCCTCGAATTCCATGCTTTGCACTGGAAAGTTGGGGTAAAGGAGCCAGAGAATGAAAAAAATCCACCAATACACTGCAACTAGAGAACTGGTTTGGAAAATTACACATTAAATAATAAACCTGAGCTGTTGTGCATTCAGCCTAAAGCTGTGTTTCTCCCGGCAAATCCCTCCAAGTGGTTTAGTCCCATGGGAGAACAGAAATGAGCCTTCAACTAAATGGCAATTGTAGGACTGTCTAATCCAGTGGTTTAATTTCTCTTCACAGAGTCAGCTGGGATGGCCTGAGGATCACACAGAATGGACAGGTATAAACACCTTTCTGCAGTGCAGCAGGGGACCAGACAGGCTGTGCAAGGGCATCTCAAACAGCCCTAGAAAACCAATCTTTAACACTAGAATAGTACCAGTGAAGTGCAACCATCACATGAAAGACAATCAACACAATACTGTATATGTTCCCTGTAGCTTAAGACAAAGGCTATTTGCAAAGAAAGAGTAATTTTTATTGTGTTCATATATATTTAGTTAATTTTCTCTCCTGCCTTTGCCCTAAGCTTTTCTCTACAATTAATTTTTCAGAAGCCTGAGAAAGTGTTCATGAGAAAAAACCATACTCCTTCCCCTTCCCGTTCAGAGTCAGGAGAAATTAGGAGAAACTTTCAGCTCCTCGTCTAAACCACACAGAATCATTCCTAATCCATAGCAATGGAAGTTTTACCATTGCAAGTTGTTTATTTCTATAAGAACAAACCAAATCCAAAACATACAGGTGGGTCCAAGCTTTCAGTTTGGCAGTTCCTGGTGGTCTGACAGGACAATGACCTTCACGACCATTTGCTCACTCTTGTGTCACATTTCACTTCTGTGTAAAGCCCTGACTTTGGTTCAGGTTAAGCATCTGAACAGTGTGAATTAAATGAAAAAATGAAATGAAAAATGAAATGAAAAAAAAAAAAATTATACCAAAAGTCTTGGCCTTTAATCCGGTGCTGACAAAGGATGAATAACAGAAACACAAGGCAGAAGTCAGAAGCTTCCCAAACTCTTCTCCCTGGTTTATGTTTCCCATTGCACACAAGTGCTGCTGTAGCAAATGCAGTCACTTGTTGGTGCCACTGCCAGATTCCCAGCTGACAAAAACTGGCATTAATCAAATTCAGTCCATTGAACATTACCCTTGTTAAACAAATCTGTGAGCTTGTTTGTTTGTTTGTTTGTTTGTTTATTTGGTTGGTTGGTTTGTTTCATATCTGTTTGGCAAAAACAAAGCTCCACAGTGGCTGCTGAATTTGTTTCCAGAGTTATTTCATTTCTACCCTTTTCAGGTTTAGTGTTCTTTTTTCCCTCACTTGTGACAATCAGGAGACCTTTTCTGCTGATAACCACAGACTTCACCCCTGGAAATCTTCTTGTCCATTCCCCCTGGTGTCACGGATGTTTTGCCACTTCCAAGAAAGTGCTGAGTTTTGAAGAGAGCTTCACTGCCCAGCTGATGTTCTGGTGTAATGCAACCCAAATTTAACCAGTCAGTTTGGATGATTTTTCCGGGTGCTTTAAACGATTGTACAAAATACTGACCTCTTTTCGCTGAATTTTTGTCATACATAGGAGCCATCTGCAGCAAGCATTGGAGGCTTGGTGTCTTTGCCTCACTGCCAAATTCCCCAGAAGGAGATGAGTAAGAGGAAAATCATGAGGGTGTCCAAATGTTTCCCTGCAGGGAACTGCAAAACAGTCCTTTTCCCCAGCCAAACCTTTCCTACAGGCCAGAGGATGCTGTAGAGAGATGTGCTGTGAGCTCTTCTCAGTTGTCAGAGATGTCAGCCCTAACCCTTCCAACAATTTAAGTTGATCGTTGAACCTCAGCCCTCACCTGCAGAGGATTTCCTCGTAGTTCTACACCTTGTTCTACAGGACCTTTCTTCACCAGGGTACCTCACTTGTGTTTGTGCATCTTCTAGAGTGAGTAAATGACACCTGCTAGGCCAAGCCCACAGTCCACCTCATCCTGTTAGTAATCCTCACAAACTCCTGCAACAGCAATTGACCTTACCTAAAGGCCCTCATGGATGGATATAAGTCACTTTTACTTCTGTGCCAGCAAGTTGGAGAGAAATATTATTCCACACGGACCAGGACTCATATTCTGGTTAAGAGAATAAAGAATTACACTCTGAGAGACCATTTCTCAGTCATAATAATATCAGTTTAGAGTTTAGCCCATTGCTAGAAGATTAATTTTGGACAGCACAATAAGTGCAACACCAGTTTCCTGCCACTGGTCAGGTGGAAGAGCAGGAGTGATTTCATTCTATTCTGTAAATCTGGAAGATTCAACAGAGTTTATTTGTTCCTCTTTTCCCATCAAGTGATGGTAGTGACGTTCACATCCATATTTTCTTTCCAATTTCCATTAACAACACCGTGTTGAATGTGGATTTCAGCACAGGCTACCTGTCTGCCCCATATAAGAAGAAGTGATGCTTCCTCCTGGGTTTTGGCATTTCAGAAAAGTTTGGCAGGCGCTTCCAGGGACATACTTGACAAAGCATGATTAGCACGGCAGCTACTAAAAATGATCCTAGAGAGAGGAGATTTTTCGGAAGAGCTGCACAGCTGAGTGCTGTAATCCATCCAGAAATCATCTGGGAAAAGCTCTGAAGTTTGTTAGGCAGGAGGGAAAGGGAGAAGCACTGAAACAGCATCCTGCATTTCTTACTCTGGTGTGGGCATCTGCTCCTGTGAAGTATGCTCAATATTTTTTTCCTCGCCAGATCTTGGCTAGCTCAGAGTTTGGATGGAGTTGCAAAGGGTCGTCCTTGGCTAGACTGTGGTCACTGAAGCAGTGAGCTTGAGATGAAAGGCTGGGGAGCTTGGTTTGAAGCCCTTTCTGCTGGAGCCCGGAGTGCCTGCTGGGGAAAGCACCTCCTGCACACCAGCTGCCACGAACTCTCCTCTCCGACAATAGGGAAAATGCTTATTTTTGTCTCTTCTCAGAAAGAAAGAACACTGAGGCTTGAGAGTTTCCTTCTGAAGTTTCTCTTGAGCCCACGAGGCGTTTCATCCTCAGACACCTTGAAGCAGAGCCCAGGTGGAACAGGCAGGGAAAGGAAAGAAGTGTGTTTTCTGAGGGCAAATACAGCTTTGCCCAATATGGAACCTGATTTCTCACCAAGAATGAAGTTTTGAGTGACTGCTGTGTTTGGGGACTTGTTTCTTCTGACATATGCCATAGCAAACAGACAATTTCTGGTCACTTGCATTAGATTTCAAACTACTTAAAAGCTGAAGTAGAAAAAAAAAATAGGAAACCCACTATAGGTAAAAAATTAGAATACTGCTGTGGAAGATCGTATCACAGAAAATTTCAATCCTGCAGCTCAGGATCCTGCACAGCCCATTGGAAAAGTTTCACCCAGGGACTCCAGCAGCAGGCTGAAGCAGATAAGCTTTCAATTTTTCAGTCGTCCTGGCGCAACACACTTGTAGTTAATCCACTGTGTACAAGAACACCCAAACACATTACTGAGTGTCTGCCTAATAAATCAGCAGCCTTGTAGTATAATGTCTTATGAACTAGAATTGCCTCTTAATTAAATTCTAAGGCAAACAGAGAGACATAGTTGTGTCCTGAAGCAGCATTTTGGCTGCTACGTCTCCACTGGAGCTGCCAGTGTTTCCCTGGCACCCTGTCCAGATCAGCAGAATATTAAGAAGTGAAATTTTTATTAGACAGCAGATGTGCTCTGACTCAGCTGAAGGTCTGTGAGCTCAGCTGGAGGCATCACTTCATGCTGAATATTGAACAATGGGATTGAACAATGAGCTCGATGCTCACTTTGTGTTTCAGAAACCCAGGGTGTTTGCTCTTGGGAAACAGCACAGAGAATTGTCTCAAATATGTTAGAGGATACTTAAAAAGTGCAAACCACTGTGAGCAGGAAGCCACTTATGCATAAACTCTGTAAAAATCGAACAACAAAGTCGAGAAACACCAAGGCAGAGTTTGGCATGGGAATAAAAACTACCTAGAGTTTACCGAAACACATGGAATACGTTGGAGGGCCTGAGTCCACAAGATTCTGGAGAAAATGCAGGTAGGAACTCCCACATCATTATAGTTTTGTGGCTGTAAAATGTAAGTCAAGATGTTTTCACCTTTGTGACCGGTAACTGTGAAATAGACGTGAAGTAACAAAAAAAAATAATAACAAAAAAGGGTCTTAATGCATTCTAGACTCACTGAGGGGTTTTTTTGTTTTTTGTTTTTTCTTTCTTCTACTTTTCTACAGATTTGTTATTTGTATCCCCAGCCAGGCTGAGGATTTCTGCTGTAAACCTCGGGGGCTGATCATTGATTTGTTTGTTTATTTATTTAAGCTGTGCTCATGTGCTTGCTGAGTAAATTAGTTTTGACACGATTCTTCCTAGGCAGAGCTGTTACTGGTAGTATAAAAATAAATAACTGGGCGATGGGCATGGGGCTCCTGCTCACACAAACATCCCCATTTCCATGTGCATTTTGCAGGCAGGGGCCAGTTTAAGCGAAGGGAAAATGGACATGCTCAGTGCCAGGGGCTGACCAAGCAAATTAACTTTTAATTAAGCTTTCCAAGAGACCACCATTGCCAGAATTAGATGTAGGAATAGGATAGAGATAATCTGTGTTTCCAGAAAAGGGTTACCCACCTGCAGCTGAGAGCAACGTGGGGCATCAGCAGTGTGAAGTGACTTCACGTTCAGGTCAGGGAGGATCAATAAGAGCTTGTAATACACAGAAAGACATTATCAGAATTGGAAGGTGGCAAGACCTGTATTGGATTCTATAACCGAAGAAGATTCTACAGTGCCTAAAAATACTTCCAAATAATCCTGTAGCATCCAACGAAGACTTTTTCTCTGGCACCGAACACTTAATGAAATTCAAAGCCACTTGCCTTTGGAAGCTTACACTTGATTAATAACACAGCCAGCTCCTTCTGCCTCCCAAGACTGAGTGCAGGTACTCACAGAACTCTTTTTGAAGGCACAATAATTGCGGTGTTATAGCTGTGACGTTCTAAAAATATAAATGAGGCCAAAAATGTGAAAAAAAAATTGTTTCTTCCTGTAGAACTTGCTTGCAGTTATCTGCATTTCCTCCAACAAACTCAGCTGGTTCAATCTTGGATTATGGCACACTCTAAGTCACATGTGTGAAAACTCAGTTTGCATCTGACATTCCTTCACTTCAGTAGGAAACACCACACAAGGTGTTTCCTTCAATTTACCTGCTCATCAGGTCCTGAGGGTGGCTTGTGTTGAGTCACTTGTAACTAAACCCAGTAATTACTGTGCTACTTGGCTGTTCTCTAATAGCAGGAGCCTTAAAAAAAAAAAAAACAAACCACCAAACAAAAATGGGAAAAAGCAAAAACATAAATGAAAATAAAATTTAAAAAAATGGATCATTCAGTTGCTTATGTGATTTATACAAGACTTGTTGCACTGAGAGGTTGAGATGTTGCTCGTGGAAGTGAAATTCAGTCATTTGTTGCACAGTGATCTCCTGTTACTGCTGAAGCAAAAGTGTTTTTTTTCAGGTGCCTTTAAGTTTCAGGGGCAAATGTGTGTTGGATCACTCAAAAAACAGGAAAAAAAAAAAAGAGTGTTGCATGGAGATCCAGGTCTGAAGTTGGGAAGGACGATGCAATGGCACATTCCAAGTGGAACTGGTACTCAGGAACACCCACTCCAGGGTGCTCAGAGACAGTGAGGCCAGCAGAGTTCTTTGCACAAATTTTCACTTTTGTGCTTTGCAGTAAATGGCCTTAAAATTGACGTTCATGTGTGAAAAACAGAGTCCCCAGGGGCTTCAGGCCTCTACATCACTTCTCTTGGCTGCTACTTTTGCTTCATGTGTATTGTAGTTACCTGAACGATACTCACCGAGGAGCTGACATTGCTGGTTGCCAGTTGTTAGTTATGTCCCTGCTGTGAATTGAAAGATATGCCTAATTCCAACCATTATTTTTCCTCTGCAGACTACTCTAAAAGGAGAAAAAAAAAAATCTAACTAAAGTTTTAAAATTTTCTTTGCTGGAGAACTATTAATATCAAGAAATTTAATCTTTTTTCCCCTCTTTCTCTCCAGTGTGGCTCAAACTTGTGTTTAGGACACCAATAATCACCCTTTGATATTTGTTCATCATCTTCTGTGAAGTGGCCAAATGCCACCCATGCATTTCAACAGGAGTCATGTCACCAGAGACAGGCAGAAGGACCTTTTGTTTCTAAAGAAACAAGAAAGACCAGAACCTGACCGAGCATTTTGAGAGGGGATAATAAAGAAGGTTCTGATGACTAAACCTACAAGTGCTCAGCTGGCCTTGGTGCCACTTGAGTCCCTGGAAAATGCAGTTCTACAGCCACAGAAAGGAAGGACAAGCCCAGCTGGCAGCAATTTCTAAAGTTAAAGTCACAGGGAAAAATGGAAATTTCCTGCAACTATTTGCAGTGCTGATCCCTCCATGGTATTTGCCCTGTGTCGGTGTGTGGGGTTTGTGGTGGGAAGTTTGCAGCATTTCTGCACAGTCTGCAGGCACTGATTGCTGGAAAGTGCAATAATCTGTCAAGAGAAAACCTTGCACAGCTCCTGCAAACATCCCTTAACAGCCAGCATGTGCACAATAGATCTGAGATGGGGTAAGACAAAAACAAAAGCTGTCCCTAACTGAATAGGGGAAAAAAAGTGTTTCTGAAAATCTGCATTCTCAGTGCAGTAAATCTGATCCCTGAAAGGGCCCTTTTAGGATCACTCATAAAAAAAAAAAAAACTTTCAAACTGCAGTGACTCCATGGAACTTCAGAAATTCATTATGTAGGATTTATTTCCTTAGTGTTTCAGGGTTTTTTGGTTGCCCCGAGTGTGATTAAGGATGCAAGGTTTTGTTACCTCTGTAGTGCTTCAAAAAAAAAGGCAAATAGGAATTTGCATATGTTTTAAGTTCAGAAGAATTTTGAAACTTGAGGAAGATCAACAGCACAGCTCTTGGATTTCGGTCACTGTAAATGCCTCAGAGAAAGGCATTTGGTTGTTGAAGATATTCCTTAGAAAAGCCCATGCTGACTATTTGTTATGATCCAGTTATTAAAATTGTTAGAGAGATGCCTTTACCTGAATTAAGGTGCAAACGAGATCACATGCTGAAATCAATAGTATGGATTTTATTTAGCAGTAAATGTGAGGGGGGGAGAGAGAGAGAGAGAGAAATAGACTTCCCTATTGGTCTCAATGTTGTGAGATTCCTGCAAGCTGGTCTTACTGGTAGACTCAGAAAAAGAAATCATCTTGTATCTTGTTCTTGATGCTGTTCCCTATTCAGCAAAATACAAAGGCTGAGGACAATCTTCATTTTGACGCTGATCTATTTGTAGAAACCCTTGCTGCTGCAGATCCAGCTCCTCATGGGCTTTACCTTTTCCAGCCCCATCCTTGCCTGCTTTCCTGGTGTCTGCATTCAGCCAGGGGCGCCTGTCCCTGCTGCTGCTGTAGAAGTCTCTGCCTCCTTTTTATATGAGAGTGAAGTGAGGAGCTTCCTCTTTCACATAGGCTTCTTGCTGCTTTTGTTTGATTGCCTGATGGGAGGAGACTTTTGAATATCAACCACCATTCCTACCTGGTTTTTATGCTGTATCCCGTGGAATTCTTCCAAGTAGGTCTGTGAACTGGATAAAACTTCCATTGTAAATGTTCTTTTGCAAGTTAGAAATAGTCATTCATTAAAGTTTATGGGCTTTTGAGTGCTTTCCCCTTTTTCTAAGCTTAGTAAATGGCTCTATTTCATTCTATTTTTCCTGCAGGAACAGTGGTAATTATTGGTAAAGAAATGGTGCTAAACGTGCCCAAAGGAAAAAAAACCCAAAACCACTAAAATGTAGTGAAACACACAAACTAGAGTCTCTGAGATCAAACCCCTGACTTCTGACTTCACTTAAGGTCAGGAGCTGTGTATGTTCAGGCACAAACAGATTGGGGTATATTTGCTGTACTGCAGTGGATATTTACTTCAAAAGCATTCACTAGGTAACAGCCTTTGCCACTTAACCAAACCGGGTATAAATACACCTGCCAAAGCGTGCTGGGTGGGACTGCCCTGACCCCAACAGCAGGAACAGAACCGTGGCTGTAATCTCCTGATCACTGTATCCCAACAGAGGAAGGAAAACAAATCTTCAGCACAGAGGGCTCATGTCTGAGAGAAGCCCCATGAACTGGCAGATAATGGCAGGAGCTGTCAGAGGATGGTGTTCAGCTCATTAGGACACCCAAAAGTACCAGGGAGAGGGAGTGCTGTACTTAAAAAGCGTGTCTTGAGGATTGTTTTCTTTGTTACCAGTGAGAATAGACTGTGATATTTGCTATTGAACAACTGCTCTGAAGTGCCCTAATTCAAGGAAAAAATCCTTAAGCCTGTACAATAAAACTGATCGATTCCCATTACCTTTTTAAAAAGCCTGAGCTAATTGTAGATTTTAGGTGTCTGGGGAAAAAAACTGGGAAGGAGCTTGCAGTTACTTAAAGAGAAAAGGGAGGGAGTTCTTGTTTAAGCATCTGGTGGTTTTCCCAAAACTCAACTCCCAGACCACCACACTTTTAGCCTCATTGTTAAATACGATTTAAACAGGCTGTGCATTTTTCACTTTTCCCTGTATGCACCAAAAATATAATTTCTTTGCTGCTTTTGTCCTCCATATCTATAGAGCATTGATTCTTTACCTATGCTACTAAAGGAACTTGAAATTCCTTTGCTTTCACATATTAGTGTGCTGAAGGTGTCTGTACTTGGAGCAGGATTTGGACCAAGCTCTGCTCCCACATGTTACCCATACATGCTTCTTCCCAGAAATGTGTGGATGCTCACACAGAGAGCATCTTCAAGAACTATTTTCTTGAAGTAACTCTGTGGTAAGTCGTCAGAAATGTGGCCTCAAGCATTTTGAATCATTCTGCCATGCTATATTTTAAAATATTTTCCACAGTGACTTCTAATATTTCTGCCTCTGTGGATATGATTTGATGAATTCATGCAAGTAAGGAGAGTTTTTCCTATGAAAAATATATATATATTCTTTTATATATATATAGATATGATATAAAGCATATATGTCATATATATTTGTGTGATATAGGGCAGGAATATCAATAGAGCACCTCCGAAAAACCTCTAATTCACGTTGCTTCTGGATTCAGTTTTGGCATGGACATAAACAGGGCAAAGAAAAATTGTAGGGAAAGAGCTTGGGAGCACTGCAGTGGAACAGCAGAGCAGGTACCATGAAGTTCCTGTTGAAGGTCAATGGTGAGGAAAAAGCCCTTTGTTCCTCCCTGCCCTGCCTTGGCACTGACCCCCCTAGCTGCCTGGGAGCCACCACTTCGTGCAGAGCAGGGACAATGGGGCTGTGCAGCTAAGAGCTGGACCTGCAGAGCACTTCTCAGCAACTCCGGTCCTGGAGCTGCAAACTCCCCTGTGTTCTCCTCAGGCGTTTTCCTTCCGCTTCCCCCAGGTGGGAAGGAACAGCTTTCTTCCACCTGTCCCTCACCCAGCTGTGCCACAGTGGTGGCCAATGCAGGGAAGATCTTTCGTGTGAAACGACACTGGATTGTCAAGATCGTGCCAGTCRAGAGCTACAAAGGGACCTATCCAACAGGGCAGCAGGGAATGATATTCAGCTGAATTAAATTCACACACACTACCTGACTCAAAAGGTCATTTGGCAGACACAACATCAAACATGCTGAGAAAAGGGATTAAAATTTCTAGTGCTTAATTCTCAGTCGTTTTAGGAATTACTGAGGGAGACTCAGAATGTCCCAGAGGATTGTGTGGTGGATGTACCACATTGCTAAATGTGTCAAGGGTTTGCCTGAGGCTGTTTTTATTTGTTCATGGTGGTCACAGTGAAATTTCACAAAGAGTGAAATTTCAAGGGTTGTAGGTATTTGAAATTAGATTTTACATGATGGTTCCTTCATTGGGTTTAATTTTCTTCCCTTTTTTTCTGAAATAAGATCATTCTGAGTTTTAAGAAAATTTTCACTATAATAAGCCCAAATTTGGGGGATTTTTTTGGGGAAAGAGGGAGTGTTTTTCCCGGGAATGTACCATTCCTATGCTTTAACTCGTTCCCATTCTCTCCAGGAGCATGGCAATGACATTGCACCAGTGAGGAGTGGGGCACTGCAAAGAAATGTGTAACACTCAGAAGGTGTTGATTTGCCCTTTTGTTGGCTGCTGAACGCTCCAGCCAAATTCCACAACTCTCTAAGAAGAGACTGTAGCCAGGTGAGGATCGATCTCTTCTCCCAAGAACAGGTGACAGTAGAGGAAATGTCCTCAAGTGGCACCAGGTGAGGTTTAGGTTCACCTGAAGGGTCGTCAGGGGTAGTCAGCATTGGAACATCCACCTACAGTCCCCACGTTCCTTTCAATTACGGATTTGGGTGTCTGACCCTTGATCCAGAGAGCCCTGGGGGGCTCCTGTGGCTGGGTTTGCACTCGGGGCGAGGATGCCCAGGGCTGCTGAGCCCGGCAGGGGGGACGAAGGCTGGGGCTTGTGGGCTGGCAGGTGTGGCTCTGGGGGCTGTGACATCGCAGGGGACAGGTCACAGTGGCAGCTGTGACCAGGGGCATCGCCAGCTTGGCACCTCAGTGACGTGGTTCTGGTGGCTGTGACATCACAGAGGACAGGTCACACCAGGAGCTGTGGCCAGGGACATCACCAGGCAGCTGGATCCTGGCGAGCAGTGAGTGTGCACACAGGGGGAATGCTGGGCTGGATGGGGGCCAGGAAAGATATCCAGGGGGAATTTAACCCGGAGTGAGAGCTGGGACCCTCAGGGCAGGGCACTGTCCCCAGGGCTGGGGGAAGAGGGGCTTGGGGCTCTCAGTGTGGCGGGTGCCCAGAGAGGCTCTGGGGACATTCCAGGTGCCCCCACCCCCTGCTCCCTCCCAGCCAGACCAGCTGACCCCCCTTTCTCCCTCCAGGCCATGTCTCCAACGCTTGCTCTCATCCTGGCCCTGTTGGCCACCCACCCTGGGCTGAAGCTGGAGCTCCAGTTTGGTGTGGACACAGTGAGAATCACCTGCATCAGGAGATGACGCAGCTCCTGCAGGAGACTGAGGGGAGCAGTGGCACGGTGGAAGCCCTGCTCCTTTCTGCACTGCAGCAGCAGGAGCTGTTTTGGGTCTCTGCAGCAGCCCTGGTCCTGGTCCTGCTCACTGTGGGCTGCTGGCTAGCCAGGAGATGGAAGCGTGGCTGCGCCAGCTGCAGGAAGCAGGAGAGATCCAGCAGCAAGAAAAAGGTTGGCAGCAAGGAGAAGGTGGAGAGTGAGAAGAAGGTTGGCCATGAGGAGAAAGTGGGCAGCAAGGAGAAGGGTGACAGGAAGGAGAAGGGTGGCAGCACTGAGAAGGGTGGCAGCAGTGACATCAGCAGTAAGGGGAAGGTGCGCAACAGAGATAAGGTCAGTGAGCAGGAGGGAGAAGGTCAGTGAGCAGGAGGAGAAGGTCAAGGGTGCAGACAGTGGTGGCAGCTCTTTGGCTGTGCCCACCCCATCACCAATGGGTACAGCCAGGGTAAGGCTGGATGGGGCTGTCAGCAACCTGATCCAGCTGAGAATGTCCCTGCTCTTTGTGGCAGGGTCAGAGTAGATGGCCTTTAAAGGTCACTCCCAACCCGAACTGTTATGTGATTCTGTGATTCTAAAGCAGGACCCGGCTAGCACGAGGAAGACACTGAAGGAGCTGTTGGATGAACTCCTCGGTGTCTGCCGAGTGCTTTCCAAGAGGAGCTTCATGCCGGAGTTGCACCCAGCCACGGAGACAGACGGCACCTCTGAAACCTGGAGCACCTGGGAGAACAGCACTGCCTACCACCTGCTGGTCATCCTACGGCCACCCCCTGGACACTCCTTCAGCCCGGACACCCAGAACTTGCCGCCAGCCGGGCGCATCCGTGTGGGGCTGGAGTGCCTGTGCTCCAGGGAGCAGCTGCTGGGGAAAGTGTCTTGCTTTCTCCACCCCGGTGGCGAGGACCACAGCTTGAATCTCCTGGACACCCTCTGCACAGACTCATATTTGGATATGGAGAAAGTTGTCGCCTGGGTCCAAATGTTGGTGGCCACGGCCTGGCTGTTTTTGCCTGAGTCGCTGCACTGCCAGCTCACGGCGCTGCCGTCCAGCAAGTCCTGCAGGTTCCGGCTGATGGGCACCTCCGGGCCGCAGGGCAGCATTGAGATGGCTTTGGCAGTGCAGCGAGGCAGCTCAGGTGCCTACCTGAGCCTCGAGTAGGCAGCAGCCAGCCTCGCCGGCAGCACCACGGGGCCGGGCAGCTGCCGCGGTGCAGACTCRCAGCAAGGCCCACCCAGCAGGACAATTTCCGTGTCACAGCTGCAGACCCCTGTTCCTGTTACCCTGGTGGTTCTCAGGGGACAGTTTTGGAGCTTGTGAGAGAGAATCTGCTCACCCAGGAGTGGTGACAACACTCACAAGGAGCTCAGCACAACCAGAGCTTGGGCAATCCCTGCGGGCCCAGCTGAAGATGCCAGTGCAGCTGAGGTGACGGGATTCTTACCAACAACGTTCTTGTGGTGAAAACACAAACAAGTCACAAACGTTATGAACAATATAATCAATTACTACAGAAGCAACTGTGGTGGCAATTAAAAATTCCATAGGTTCTCACACAGCGCCATCTCATCTTTAGGCAGGTTTGATGCCTTAGGTATTGGCTTTTGGATTTTTCTAATCCTGCACTGTATTGGTGTGTAATTCTGAACTCCATATTATGTACTAAGCAAGCTCTCTTCACATCCTAGTTAGACAAAACAATTCTGTCTAGGCCTGGGAACCAAGGTCACCATCCTCGGCCTAAGTGTAAACAAAGTGAATTGGGAGGGGGATGAATGGGGGAGTATTACTTCATTACCTGGAACTGTAATTGGACAATTAACTTCTGATATGCAAATGTACCAAACTTATATCTGGGGGCAAAACTCGTGAATGGGGTCCATCTTGGGTCCAGCCAAGCTGAAGCTTCAGCCTCGGCCAGGCTCTGTACTGCCCAAAGGTGTACCAGTTGAAGGCCTTCAATAAATTCCTACCTTTATTCACTTATTTTGCTCAGTCTCTGTTTCAGGTACTCCTATTTTAGGCATCAGGTTCCTATAAAAACAAAAGTAAAAATTTGACCCACTACAGACCCATTATTAAAAGGAAGGAAAAGCTTCTTGTACCTATCACAAAGGTCATGGGGCCTACGTGAAAAATTATTATCCCATCTCGATTCGAATCTGCTGGCAGTTCGCCTGCTCCTGGACTCGTTCGTCTGATCTTCAGCGGGGTTTGCCAGCGCTCCTAGAAAAAGAAAACATGAACTTCCTGGACAAAACCAACCTGTTTAACTGCATCAACTTGGTATCTTCTAGGTGGGGTTCTGACTTTTATTTTGTGAAGTGTTTGTTGCACTGCTCTTGCTCCCCCCAGCTTCTCAGGGGGGTCTTCTCCAATTAATTTCACGTTTGGCAGAGCAAGTGAGGCTACTTGTAAAGATTCGGCAAAGTGCTGCAGCCTGTGAATTAGGGAGTGCTTTAGCCACCTGAGCTGGGTTTCTTTTAGGGTTCCTAGCAAGCTTCTGCTTCTCCTCCTGGGGCAATGAATGAACTTTATCAATTTCACAGATAACATTTGCTCCCTTTACTCCAGTGATTTTAACTCTCTACCATCCACCCAGCTTCTCAGTATCCCACTGCACTGGTATGGACTGGATTTCAGTCTCCCCTGATTTATGGCCAGACTTTAATCTTTCAGTAGCCATACATGGCACTGTTTCAGTAGCAGTTTGCTGTCCCTTGCCAATTTTACTTAAGGGTCGACATGCTAATTTCTTATCATCAGATGTCAACGCAAATGTTACGAACAGATTTGTTCACATTCTCTCAACTCCTCTGCTGAACACAACAAAAGGTCTGAGTTACAAGAGCATGTTTCAGAGAATGTTATGGGTTCTACATCCCACAATTCTTCCCATAAAATTCTCTCTCCCACTTGCATTCCAAAGCTCTGTGTGAAGCCTTTGGACATGATCGTGTTCGAGAGCAAGCAATGCCTCTGCCTGAAACCTTTTTTCATTTTCCACATTTAACTGAAAGTACAAGTCTTTCACCAAATCTTGTAAAGATGGCATTATTTCATTTTCAGGTCTTTGAGTAAACAAGTGCTCACTATCCCAATTTTCTTGCTCCACATACACCCCAGGGGCAGAGGGGGGACTAACAAACTTTCCAAAGAAGGACAACAAAATATTTTCTTTACTCTGGCCACCCAGGACTGCCATTTCCCCCCAAGAGTTCTCCCACAACCCCATCACAGGAAGCCGTGCCAAAATTTCCAAGAGTTCCTACAGAAGGAACCACAACCTCCGAGGAGGAGGAGGCAGTGAGGAGAAGGTTAGCAGTGTCAACAGTATGGGTTTTAGTCAACAGTAAATGTGAGAGGGGAGAGAGAGAGAGAGAGAGAGAGAGAGAGAGAGAGAAAGAAAGAAAGAGAGAGAGAAAGAGAAAGAGAGACAGAAAGAAAGAAAGAAAGGAAAGACAGAAAGAAAGAAAGAAAGAAAGAAAGAAAGAAAGAAAGAAAGAAAAGAAAGAGAAAGAAAGAAAGAGAAAGAAAAAAGTGAGGGGAAGAGAAGGGACAGACAGATTAAGTTATACAGCTGCCATAAATGTAGGAGACAATGATCAAGACAAAGTTATATTTTCAATGCATTTGAGTAGCCCTGGGTGTTCAGGACATGCAGAACTCTTAAAAGTCCTCTTTTTGCTAAATGTCACCTAAGAACTTATACAAATGGGATAAAATTTTACTCCTTGCTTAAACAACTTCTATTTTAAATTAAACATAATTAATGGTAACTTTTGAAAACAGACTGAATAATTTGTGGGTTTTTTTACACTAGAGTATATCACTGTCTTGCAACTCTTTTGTACTAGTTTGGACTTAGTACTTCTTTTCACAAATGTCCTTTGAGGTGATAATAACAAAGGTCGTAAAATTACTTGGGTTTTTGGAGTTTGGGTTTGGTTTTTTTATTTTTTATTTATTTATTTGGTTTGGTATTCCTAAAATTTTTGTTCTCTGCTGCTATTGCATTTACTCAGCCCTGTAATATCTGTCTGGATGACTTGCTTGAGCTGCTTAGCCTGTTAGTGCTGAAGGAGGTTTCTTGGAAGCTTTCAGTGACCATTCAGATGCAAATAGTGGTAGTTAAATACCTGTGGAAGAATTTATCTGTATCTCTCACTGCTTTCAAATCAAGCTATCAGTAGCCTCCAGCATGCTCAGCTGGCTTATTTCTTTTCCTGAAATATCACTACATTTAGGTTATTTTTGGATGGTTCAAAGCATGTGAAGTTGTGGTGGAATGACAAACCCCAGAAAAACAGAGAAGGCCCTGTTCATGTCCCACACTCGAGCAGATATTCAGTCCCCAGTTAAGGTTCTAATACAAAATAGTTGAGCACATCATTAGTCAGAACCCCAATAGTATATACTTAAATAACACACTCTGTCATGTGTCCAAGGGATGTGCCAGTTTCCAAAAACAACTCAATCTTCCTCAGGCTTCTATAAAATCTTTTCATATTCAATTTGCTGCTATTTGGGACTAAGTGCACTGTCTGCTCTGAGAACAAGACAAAATAAATAAAACCAAACAAATCCATTAGGCATTAATATTTTCACATAAATGATCCACTATCAATTTGGAGTGCAGGTTAAAGAAGGGAAGTGTATTAAATATGAATGTTCCCTGCTGCAAGAGAAAGCCAAGAGGAGATACCAATTCATCATTTTGCTATCAATAGTTACTTGAATGGAACTACTTAAGCAAATTTTTCTCCATCAGCTCAATGCTGGCAGCAGTCTGAAGGGGTTTCAGGGTTGCAATGGAGTGTTAATTAATCCTGAATGTCTCGCTGAGCACCAACAGGAACAGTCACTTTGACTGATGTAGCTGCACAGGGGTGGATATTTTCACCTTTGGGATAAGGATATTACGAGAAGCAAGGACTGCAGAAAGGAACAGCTTGAAAAGGAGGGGTGTGCATTACTTTCCTTCATTGTGGAGAAGCCTTTAGGGAAGGAAGAGCTGTGTCCTTCAGGAGATGCTTTCCGAAGCTCACAGAGTGTGGCACCCTCTGGACGGATGCTCTGCAGCTGGATGTGCCCTAAGGATGCTGTCTGGGCCAAAAGCAACCTCCTCCTCCTCCTCCAATGATGCAATGAGGGGAAAGGCTTGTTTTCCACTCAGATTTGGTTTAAGAATTGACACTGAATAGTTCCATACCAATAAGACCTCATTCCTTCTGGACGTGCCCCGCTCTGCCCGGCACCCCAAATCTACAGCACTGATGGGACTATTACAAGGAGGGAAAGGGTCTTGAGAGCTGCTAAGGCAGGTATCCTAGGAAAGCAATCTTTGGGAAACCTGGGGATATTCACAAAGTATTTAAGCCTTTGAATTCCTGTTCTTTTGTTCTGGTACCAAGTTGTGTCTCCAGTGGTTGTAGACTTTGATTCAACTTGGTATTGAAGCTTAAAAAAAAAAAAAGAAAAAAATTTTTCTCTGGACACAATCCTGGACTTGAACTCGAGGGCCTATGTTCTCAAAGATATGATGCCTCCTTAATGGCTTGTTATTGTAAAATGTCGATTATTTTCATGCTTCTGTACTCTTTACTGTAGGAGGAGGGAGGAAGATGCAGTGGCTAAGAGTCACAGAGGAATTTGTTAGGGATATGGTGTCAGATTTGTGGGAGATTGTCCTGAGCCAGAAAACACCATTATTTGCCCGAAAAATATTTATTTGTGTCTACTAAAAACAGTCTTGTCGCTCACAAAGTAACCAGAAATGATGTGTGCATTAATTTCTCCCTTCTGACTTTCCCTCAAATAGAATTAGTGGCCCATGGCTTCTATTGCCTATTCTGTAGCAGCTGAAATCCAAAATAAAATATCTGTTACCAAATGCCCTGCAAATGTGCCAGCCACAGTTGTACCTTGATGAATGCCATTGGCTTGAAGAAATTGAAAGCTAATACAAGGATGGTTAGAAGGTTGTTGGGGTTTTTTTTAGTTGGGTGGGGTTTTTTTTTAATTTTGCTTTGGTTTTTTCTATGGTTTGTATGTTTGTTTGTTTGTTTGTTTGTTTGTTTGTTTGATGTTGGCAAGTCCATTACACAAGAGAAGCTGGACTGTGTTTTGGCACCCCCTGAACAAAATGCATGGCACAAATCCTTTGAAATGGAAAAACCAAAACAAGCCTGTTAACTTGTCTTCTGAGCTCCTTGTGCCTTTTTCTGTTGTCAATTAACCTGTTTCTGTCTAAAATAAGTTCTAAGCAAGCATGTCAATTTCTCTTTAGAATTATTCAGACAATGTTCCCAAAATCTGGGGCCCGAGGTGTGATCCAAGATTTGTTAACTTGAGAGGAAAGCTCACTTTGACTAAAGCAGATTCTAAATAAAACCTGCAAAGGGTTCCTAAGCAAATCAAAACCAAGTAAGCATGAAATGCATTTGATCCAGGGTACTGTAAATGGAAATATTTTGTGATTATTGCTGGTAGACATAGGAAAGGGAAAAGGTATTGCAATACTGCATATAAATGTACTTAATACAGCCAGACCATCCTCAGCTACCTAAATTGTTTCACACCAGTTTCCACAACTACAGGCTGGATCGTTCATAATTCTTGAGTGTTTTATGAAATTGGATTACATAGTTAGACAGCTGATATACCTCAGGCTATTAAACTGCAGAGAGGAACTCGTGTGCCAGACCATTCATCCTGTTTACTGTGCCTATATAGAAAACATCACTGAAAATGTGGACAGAATTTTTTATTTTAGGTTCCCAACATAGCAACGCTGTGCCTGGGGCTCCAGAGCATTACTCTGCAGTAATTGCTGCTTCACAGAGGGAGAACTAGGGTTTTTCTGCACTTTTTATATTTTTCCAAGGTATGCTTATTACAATACCCTGGTTTTTATAACAAAAAGCTCCTATCGAAACATGTTTTTCACTAATCTCCACAGCTGTTTGTTTTGGGGTTTTGTCTTGGACAGTTTTCAAGGAATCAGATCTTTATAAACAAACAGCTTTTTGACTAGTACATGGAACATTAGCAGAGGAGTAAAGTTTGTCAAAAACGTTGGTTCTGCTTATTTTTCGAAGGCATCAGTGTTGCTGGATGTCAGTCTACCAAACTGCGTGGTCCAGGATATATTTAAAACTTAAAATATTATGTCTTAGTGTCTGTGACTAGAGCAAATTATGACTGACACAACCTTTATCTTGTCAACAGTATTTCAAAAGGGGGCGAGGTAACACTGCCAGCCTTGATGCTTTTGAATGTTGGCAAGTTGTTACTTGCAGTGGTATATACTGCAGAAAAATAAAAAGAAGAAAACAGCCCTAAATGCCATTGCAGGGACCAAAACTATGTGTCTTCCTTTTCTAATTAAACAGTAATTCTCCTTCTGGAATGCACATGGATGAGCAATGAAACCAGGAGAAATCAGGGACTGATTTCCTCCACTTGGTGAAAGTCTCTGAACAACCCAGAAATTCTGGAGTTGTGCTGAAATAAAGGAATTGGCATTTCTACCAGGCGGGATTTTCTCTCCTTTATGGTAATCTCACACCGCAGGTCAATGGAAGAACTCGGGACTACCCCCTTGAAATTGTCTGGGAGGGGGAGTTACAGTGAGGATATCTGGGCACGGTGAGAGGAAAATTTGGCACTTGGTGTGGTATTTCCAGTGTCAAAGGCTTTGAAAAGGGGACTTGGTGGCAAATCTGGGTGAGAAAATACTGCAAGTCGCTCAGAAGCCAGAAAATCTTGGGGGGTGTGTGATAAATGACAGGGATGGCAGTCACCAGGGAGGTGCTGTGAGTGCAGCATCTCAGGGAGGCTGTCACTGCTCTGTGCTGGAGCAGCACCACTGAAACACAGTGCTGATGGAGCAGAGGCACCTCAGGAGCAGGTGGGTGGTTCCCATCAGGTCCATCATCCCCTCACGGGCTTTGACAGCCTGGAGATGGAGATGGGCAGAAACCCACCATGGTTAATAGTGGAAGTGTGCCCTGGGCAGCACAAGCCCTGGATGTGGGCACCTGGAAGGTGCTGGACCAGGGTGGGGGTGAGGTGGTGGCTGTGGCCTGGCAGCAAGGGTGGCCAAGTGCCTGCCAGCAGGGCTCTGGGAGAAGGAGCACAGCCAGAGGCACGCACTCCTGGAGCACCCCTCTCCTGGAGGGGGTCCCTGCCTGCTCCCAGCACATCTCCCATGGCTCTGACAGTCCAAGGTCCAGCTTGGAGCTCCCCCAGGGCAGGGAATGTGCCTGGAGCCAGCCTGGACTATGCCCAGGGCCCCAAGGGGACAGTGTGTGCTGGGGAGTCACTGGTGGGCACTTGGGGAAGGCAGTGGCTGTTCCCTGGGTGAGGAGAAGGATGAGGGAACTGGGCTTTCCCTGGATGCACCAACACGTCCTGGGGACACAGCAGGGGGAGAGGGACACGGCAGAGGGGCAGAGAGGGCACATCTGCTCCCCACAGCCTGACCTGGGAAGGTTGCCCAGAGAAGCTGTGGGAACCCCCTCCTGGGCAGGTGCCTGTGCTGTTGGCCTGGCTGTGACATGGCAGCTTTGCCAGCCACCTCCAAAGGTCCCTTCTGACATAAATAACTTCAGAATTCGGTGACTGTCACCATCTGGAGCAGGACAGAAGTTTTTATGGGTCATCTCTTCACTGCCCACCCAAACAGGGCCCTGCACAGAGTAGAGAGACTGTGTCATCCTCAGGCACAAGGTTCATTCCTGGGGTCAAGGAGCAATACATGCCAGCTGCTGAGGGAAAGGTGTGAGGCAGAGTTAGACACTGGAGACAAAGCCATTACGACTGAAATTTCAGGGAATCCATAGGGAGATACAGGGTTTTGCCAAGAGAAAGTTGTACCTGGGCCCAGGGAAGAGTCTGAATGGGGAAGGGCAGTGGCAGCAGAGGAGCACTTGTAGCTTTCCATTGTGTTCTTTGTTCCTGCTTTCTGTTTCCAGAAAGAAACAGAATACACTTTCACTAGGTCTGTTGGGTCACCCAAGAAAACACAGCCCCACACAGAGGGAAGAGACCTGACATTCTCCCTTCAGGGGAATGAAGGCTTTGACTTCATCATCTATACAGTCAACTTGCAACATTTTAAAATGAGTTTTTAAATGATAATTTGAATTATATAAATGAGAATTACTGCCAATAGTGCCTGATAATAATAATCTGAGATATTTCAATTAGTTCATTAGCTTTTTTTTTTGGTCAAATAATTGGTGGGAAACACTGGGATTTAACTAATTATTATAATTTTTCTCTATTTTTAACCCTGTTTCAATTAAACAGTACTTGAAAGGGCTTTGAGATAACTATTTGAAAAGGATTGATAGTGATCCTGGTTCCTTGTCATCAGAAATGGCACAGGCACCACCCCTCCCCCCACCACCTTATACCAGGAAGGGTCCCACAATATCTCATAATCCTGTAGGAATTGATGAACCCAGTGGAGTGCGGCTCTGGGAAGACTCAAAATCCTTTTGTCAAATCAGAATTAAATTTTTGCCTCCTCTATATTGGGTGGCTCGTGATGGATCAGGGGAGGCAGGCATGTGTGCTGCATGAAACCCAGGATGTTTTCCTGTGTGAGGGTTTAGGTCTGCGTTGAGTTCCGAAGGCAGCACCACTCTGCAGCCCCAGAAAGGCTCTTGTGGAAACAGCACCAGCCTGCACAGAAGCCCAAAGAGCATGTGAGCAGAATAATGATTTCTCTCTACCACACAGATGGGCTGCTTCACGACAGCCACTTCTCGGAGTGTTTTAGCGGCACAGGGCTGAGGCAGAGCTGGAGAAGAGGGCAGGGGACAGAAGACGCCGTGGGGGATGCTACTGACCACCAGCCTCTGGCCACTCTTTCTCCTGTGGGCCTTTAACCTCTCTGGCATTGGCTGGGAGGGAAATGTGGCTGGGCACAGCCACCAGGGGATTTTTGCAGTGTGTCAGGGATGACTTTAAGTGCCGGAAGGGGCGAAGCACGGACAGGCAGAGCTGGACCTCCTGGTCAGCAGCAAGGAGGGGCTGCTGGGGAGGTGCCAGTCACGGGCCACAGTGACCATGGAGCAGTGATGGCCAGAGTCCAGGGAGCGTGACGATTCAGGAGCAGCAGGGGACACACCCCAGGCTTTAGGAAAAGAAGGAAACTTTGGCATGGGCTGAAGAAAACCTAAAGTAAGGGGGCAGGGGAAGGTGTGCAACACGGGGGTGCATTGGTGCAGATTTTTCAGGGGCCCCAGCATAAGAGCAGATGTAATGCTTTTCCATGGGACAGAAACTCCAGCACACTGGTAGCCTCAGTGTAAAAGCCAAATCCTAACCACACTTTATTAAGCAAAAAAAAACCACAATCACACCATCAGTTCTGAGATCTGCACTCTTCTGTTTTGCAGCACATACACCTTAAACTGCACCTCTGTAAAATGTGGTGAGGGATCAGAGTTCCAAGTACTTCATCTCTTCATTATGGCTCATCTGTAGGCTGAGGTCCAGGAATAACTCACTTCTTCCCTGACACAGGCCAGCAGGTGACTCCCATGGTGCGCTACATATCCATGTCAGGAGGCGCTTGAGGTGCAGCAGGAGTGGAGACAAAGCTGGACAAAGTCAGTGCCGCTGGAAAAAGGAGGGGACACAGACACCCACATAGGTGTCCAAGGTGCTTCAAAAGGGAGATGCACCATGTAAATTATTGAAAGGAAGAGTCTCAGGCACAGGCAAAGTAAAAACCCCAAAGAGAACCTCCCAACAAAATGTTTCAGTTCAGATCAATCTGACCAATGAAAATGCTTCTCCAGTGAAATTAACAATTTTGCTCAGGGAATTTCTCTTTTAATGGCACTATATTTCTTATCAATGCTTTTAGCTAATCGCTCCCAGTGGCCTTTATTAGGTACTAATTTCCTAGAAACGATTAATAAGACACTGGTAAGTCCCTTAGGTCATACTGAAAAATCTCATTGGAAATAATGGCAAAATCATTTTGGTTTTATATGTATATATACACACTGGGAAGAAATAGATACACCTCTAGGGACCATTGTCAATCCAATTACTCTGAAATTTCTCAAAACACTGATTGAAGTTGCTCTTATCTGCAGTCATTTGTCTACACCTTTGTGAGTTGCTAAACTAAATGCTGGTGATACACTCCAGCACATTAATATTTTTTGAAAAATGTTGTGCTAGACCCAAGCTTTCACTGATGGCAGTAAAAACTGTGGTTTGGGGCATTATCCGATAAGTCCATAAGTTGATAGATGTAGAAGTTGAAGGGGTTTTGTTAATATCTAATTTTTATAAGACTGCAAAGTGTCCAAGGTCACAGACAGTAGATGCTGTGTAAATGACATCTTGGCTTTCCTGCTCCAGCCTCAGCTCATAACCCACATTTCTCTGGCCCCAACATCAAGTCTTTCTTTAAATACCCCAATTCTTAAATAAGAACATTACTAAAAGCCCATACATAAGCTCTGCATTACTGTTCATGACTGACAGGTGGGTAAGCACCCCATTTATTGTCTTTATTTTCTAATTAGGAGGACTGTCAGCAGGCAAAACAAACATCATTGCACAGTTTCTTTCTTTTTAGGTTTTGGTTGCAAGTTTACCCCGAACCCAGGGCACTTCCCTGCCTTCAGCAGAGGTGTGTATGCTGTGGGTAGATGTAGGTCCAGAGAAGTGCAGTTTTGTTTACATGCTTCCATGGCAACGCTTTTTTTCTCAAAAAATCCCCAGCCTACAGTA
The DNA here is from genome assembly GCA_018881555.1 of Amblyornis subalaris. NCBI lineage: Eukaryota > Metazoa > Chordata > Aves > Passeriformes > Ptilonorhynchidae > Amblyornis > Amblyornis subalaris. The sequence goes on along the minus strand of JACAXG010000254.1, from coordinate 211,372 downwards.
AAAATTCAGAAAGAACCCTTTTTACCTTCTCGCAGAACAAATGCAATCAGTGTGCCATCAACAACTTTCACGAGCTGAGAGGTGTTTAGAATTACTTGGTAACTAAATTGCTGATGGTACATCCAGCCCCAGCATTTATTAAAATCATTGCTCTGTTTTCTCTCTACCAGCAGAAAAACAGAAAAGGGAAGGTGCAGTCAAAGTGCTTTGCAATTATGGTGCATAATGCTAGCTTTAAACAACAGAAATAACGTTTTTTATCACCAATATCCTTTACACTGAGTCTGTGCTGGTTGCAGCTGCCTGCCCAGTGAAATTAGGTGGACCTAGGTGCTCATTTGCATACCCTAATATTTTGATAAACCACTTGCCTTTTGCTGCCAACCAGCTCTCACGGCCTGGCAAGGTGGCTCATTTGGGTATTTCTGAGCTCTGCCTGGGTCTGCAGGCACCTGAGTAATTGGTGTTCAAACCACTAAACCCCTCTAGTGACTATAGCATTTCGAAAAGCTTGGTTTGGAACAAAGGAGACTGAACCAAAGCGTCATTTTTTGTCACAGATTTAGAAAACTACACAGATGCCTCTGTCCTACTCGCTGCAGAAACACTGAAATGACACCACAGGTCACCATGAGGCAGAAAGCTTCTCTTTAATGTTCTGGAGATCTGGAGGAGAAGCAGATACACCCTGCCTATAGCAAAGGTTTAAGGGCAGGTAAGGACTGCTCCCAGCCAAAGGGTCATACTAAAGCCCCTTCCTGGGGCTGTGGCATTTTCAGTAGCCTGAAAAACTTTTTTTTTATGGGACTTTCTCAGACACACATGTCAGGAGGAGGACCAGCCTCCCTGAGGATGTGTAAACCTTGTAAACCCAAACTTCAGCCTCAGCCCTAACCCCTTCCACAGCCACTCTCCCTGCCCTCGTGCCTTTGTTTTCACGCACACAGAGATACCAGACTGAAATGGAACCTTTGTGTTCTGATCCTTCTCCAAAAGTAGCCCCAGGCTGAGTTATGTAGATTTTATTTAACCTGTCTTAACTGCTGTTGAGGGGGATGTAATTTGACTGTCCCTGGAACAGCAGAGGCAGCTGAGAATCTTGAGAATTTGCAACCTGAGAGATAAAGTGATTGGGCAAAACCAGTTTCTGATGGGTTTTCCTAAACTAACTTTTCTCCCTCTCAAAATATGCACACAAGGAGAGTTATGTAAATGAATGCAATTGGATGACAAGCACAGCAATACCACCCTAATTTTAAAATCAAAATTGTCTCAAATGGCAAGTAAAATTGGATGCAATTAGTGCAGCCTAAACAAAGAAGCTTACTTAGAGCTACCAGGTCTCCTAGCGATGAGCCTGATGGTCCCTGCTAAGCCTGCTGAGCATCCCCTGGACCTCTGCATGGCCCTGCCCTTCTTCAGGGCTCATTTTTTACCGTTCCTTACTTCTTAGGCTGTGTGGGAAACCATAACCTGTAATATCAGTCCATTTACAGAAAACATAGAAACCATGGCATGCAGCCTGGTGCCTTCAGTGGCAAACTATTAGCTTGGAATTGCTGGCTAGAATTCAATGAAAAGAAAAAAGAGGCTTGGGATAAGGGGACATTATTCCAGGATTTTAACACTTCCTGTTTGACAGTCCTCTTTTTAACCTGATTTTCTGATGAAGTGCAAAATGGGGAGTTTGTAGTTGCCCTCCTGCCCCTGCCACTCAGTGTCTGAACTTACAGACTGAATTTGGAACAGTGACTTGGAAGCTTCCACATATTTCCTTAAAATCACGAATTTAGGAGAAAAAAAGAGAAAGGGAGAGAGACCCTAACCTTTCAGTAAAAGAAGAGATGACAGTAACTTTTCCCCTGGGAAGTGGTCACAGCCTGCCAGAGTTCGGGAAGCATTTGGACAACACCCTCAGGCAGGTGCTGTGGTTCCTGGGGCCCTTGTGCAGGGCCAAGAGCTGGACTTTGATGATCCTGATGGGTCCCTTCCAACTCAGCATATCAGAGAATCGCAGAATTACAGAATAAACCGGGTTGGAAAAGACCTTTGAGGTCGTCAAGTCCAACCTGTGACCCAACACCACCTCCTTAACCCAACCATGGCGCCGAGTGCCGCACCCAGTCCTTTCTTAAAGAATCATATTCTATGGCTCTGTCATTCTTCATTTTCTATGTACTCTGTCCTGCCTCCATGTGAGTCAAACCTCTTATAGCAATCTTGTTTTTAACTCATACACAATCTTACTTTCTTTAAAGAAGTGCATATTTTCAGCTGACAACGCTGTTCCAAAACAAAGACGTATTTCCTTTTTACCCTTTTGCAGGGAAATGCAGGAAAACACTGACATATTTGTAGATTGTCTCTCTCCAAGTGGACTGAATGTCATCAATTGTCATCTACTTACTCCATTTTCTTAGTTTTTTAACAAATCTTTAACAAACTTTAACAAAAGTCTTGAGTGATTACTAACATACATTGTCATAAGCAGTCAAGCACTCTGAGAATTTTGCTGGATAAGGCTTTCCCAGGAACTTCTGTATGTGTGTTTAGAATCACAGCATCACAGGATCATTTAGGTTGGAAAAAATCCTTAAGATATCAAGCCCAGTTGTTATCCAAGCACTGCCAAGCCCACGACTAGACCATGTCTCTAAGTGCCACATCTCCACGAATTTTAAATCCCTCCAGGGATGGTGACTCCCCCACTGCCCTGGGCAGCCTGCTCCAGTGTTTGACTCAGTGGATAAATCTGGGCTCGTATCTCCTCATGACATTTTCCTACTTCAACATTATTTTTTGCAGTTCTTGGGAAACGCTCGTATTGAATTAATACCCTTTAAAACTCGCTCCATGCAAGGCAATCTCACAGTATATAAATCTGCACTGAATTCAGTCTTTCCTCTGACTCATTTTCTTCTCTTCTGGTTTAGGGAAAAGAAAGACCTCAAATGTTTCCCTGCATTGTATTTAACCCTTTTCTCTTTTGCACTCAGACTTCCCAGTTAAGCAGTCAAAACGCCTCTGAAAATATAACAAATTGGGGGCTGCGTCTCTGAGAAGAAGCAAACCACCTCAAACATCACAGGCAGGGTGCTGTTCAACGTGGTTTGCACTCAAGAGATCATTAATATAGCAGGGACAAGAGGTGATTGAGGGACTGCAGCCTGGTCTGAAGAGGCAATGCAGACTGCAAGGGGATGTTGGACAGAGCAAAGTGGTGAGGAAAGTTTTCCTGGTGGCATGAACTGTCCTGTTGATGCCACCCACAACAAAAGCTGTTCAAGCTTCTGCAAGAGTGAATGAAACTCTGACCTCTTCCATCTCTTTCAGTTCTTTTCTCAATAACTTTTATTTTAAATTCTCCAAATTCCCCCGCAATGTGCTTGATTCCTTTGCCCACTTTTTCTGTCTCTCCCCCCATTCCTCTGTGTGCTTGGCTTAGGGCAACGCACCCCACCTATTTTATTGATCCATCAACAAAAAGACACACACAACTCCTGTCATTTGTGTGAGGTCGGTTTGCAGGTCGTCTTTATTTTGCTAACAGTCCAATCTCTGGGAAGAAGAAAGCTCTTTAGGTGCTTCCAGCACACTGACAGAGGGGCTGGAAGCTGTGCAGCAGCAGCACGAGGGTGCGTTGGCAAGGACGAAGCAACGAGGTCTCAAGGTTGCAGCACCAGACTGAGACCTGCACTCTGAAGGATCACCCCCATTAGCTGGTGAAGGGACCTCTCTGGAATTCTGTTTCCTCAGCAGGTACAACGATTGTGGTGGTGTTTGCTTCCTTGATCAACCACTTTCTGCAGAGGGAAGGGGCTGTGCTGGAGGCAGGCGACCTTGCCGTGGAAAGGGTCTTGGGGATGCACCCAGGGGTGTTTTCAGTTTGCATGATTTGTGTGTGCCTGATCCAAAGAGAACCTGTGTTCTACTGCTTTTTGTCTGGAAATGTGCATTTCCTCCAGGGTAGTGACAACTTTTTAAAGTATGTCAAACTTGGGTGTGTGTGGAGTGTGGAAAGAAGGGCAAATCACTGTGCAGAGGTTGTTGCTGAATGAACTTAAATCATTACTGATTTCAGTCAGAGCACTTGATGGGTGTCAACACCAGTCTCTTGCTGATTATACTGTAATGGACCTAAATATGTTGTCTTTTCATTGTGTACATGCTAAATTCCACATTGAATTAATCACTTGACAATCTGTTTTGAGTTTAGGGGGATTTTGCATGGTTATGTTTTCTTTTTTTTTTTAACATGTCAAAGCATTTTCTGTCTTTATGGCCCACCACATCTGCTTATTTTTTTGTGATTTGAATGATTCATAAGGACTATTGCTTTCAATGCAGACTACACAGCAAACTTTTAAATGTGAGCCACTGACAAAAATCCAAAAGTCAAAGTAACTGTTTTGAAATAACTCATGCCAGAAGAAAACTTGGTGGATTGTTTTTTGCCCTATAGCTCTAACTCAGTCTTCTGGGAACAAAAGTCACCATAATTCTCTGCATTCTCGATGGGTTAAATCCTTCTGAAGAAAGCCATGGGAGCTGTTGTGTAAGCACAGTGCAGCAACCTGCTGCTCCAGGGATCTGTGTCCTGCTGCAAACACATCTGAAAGGGCCAAAGGCTTTATGCATGGTTCTGGAAGCTTTTTCACCTTCCCCTTTCTTCCTCCCTAGTCTGCCTTACCAGGCTAAAGCAGCTCTTACTTCAAACAGACATAAGAGCTCTGCAGTCTCTTCCTCTTCACGTGGACATTTAAACTCCATCCTCACCATATCCAAGCAGGTAATGTGCTCCCTGATTCTCACCACATTCCTTTGAAGAGGGAAAGTGCTTGTCACTTTTCCTGTAGATGAAGAAATGAAGCACAAAGCAAGGCAGGGCCACGTCTCAGCTGAATTCACAACGCAGGAGCGCGGTTCCACAGGACCCATTATTTGGCTTAAAACTGAGGTATGGCCCAAATGCATCTCCCCCCAGCCTGCTTCCAGCTCCACGCTGCTTTCCTTGAACTGATGCCCAGTGCTCCTGTGGGTATGTTCAGCTAGTTCAGCTCACAGATCAATCTAGAAATATAATCAAATAACAAAATGAAAGAAAATCAAAATGTCCCACTGCCCACCCGACCACACCAGCACTTGGCAGGGTATAAGAGTTGCTACAGGTACCAAGGGCTAATGGACCAAGGGATAGCAGCAGACTGTGACTTCTCCTTTGGGCATTAGCACAGGGAGTGTTAAGCCTTATTTCCCAAAATGTGTTGTAGTGAAGATAAAGCCTTTCAGTGGCACCCCCAGTCGTGACTCAGGCTCCTCGGCTTCCTTTGAAATGCGCCAGAGAAAAGAGGTTGATGCCTCCATCCAGCACCCATGGAAACTGGCACAGTGCACACACTTGTTGTGCATCATGAAGTGATGCCCATGTCAGGAATAATAACTTATTTGGCCTAAACATAGCTGAAATGAGGCAGACTTGCACACTCGGTCACCATTTTCTTTAAATGTCAGGTCACACGCTGTTTTCTTTCTCTCTTAGTCTGACTTCTGTATCAACACAGATTTCATCTGACTCAGACTCAGTGCAGATGGAGAGCTGTCAGCTGCCCTGTAAATGACAGCCTGCCTGTCCCTTGCATAAAATACCACAGCTAATGAGGTGAGATAATTATGTCTATCCCACCCTCACCACCCTTCCAAGAGCCAGCAAGATTTCAATTAGGGAAAGGCCCAGGAAGGAAGATTTTGAAAATCCTGAAGACTGTCAATGGTGGGGCTCAAGACTCTGGATGAGCACAAACATCACCAAGGAGTTTCACAGAGGTGGAAGAAGAAGAGCACCTCAAAAGAGAAATGCTGCTCCTTCTCTGGCCCTTGAGTCCTCGTGCATTTTTGAAGGTGCAGAGTTCACACAGCTTCCACTCCCATGCAAACTGTAGCCCTACCTCAGCACACCTCTGGATAGACAGAAGAAGACCCAAGGGGGTATCATTGATGATAAATGGTGACCTATCAGAACACAACTAAATGGTTGGTTCCAGGATTCACTGAGTCTGATGAGAAAATGAAAAGTAAACAGGGAAATCTTAAGTTCAGCATGAAGAGATTTGGCACATTCTCAGCATTTTCTCTCAATACATTAATTAGTCACTTGTTCCAACAAAGAGGGAGGGAAGGAGGGAGGGCAGGAGAATGATTCAAGCTGAAGAACAGTGTTGGCATAAGAACAAATGGGCATCAACTGGCTATTAAAAAGCTTAAGATGCAATTCAGAAGATGATTTCTAATTGTCAGAGAAAGGGGGGGTTATAGAATAGCTCTCCTAACAGAGGTGAGGACAGAAAGCTTGGTGTTGGACAGAAGTTGATGTAATTTATGACTGGGATCTATAGGATTTTATTTCCTGGCCCAAGAAGCTCCTGCCAGTTTGTTACACATTCCCACCTCCATAGCTACAACATCCTTATCAAAAAACTTAGGCATTCACGGGTGTCCCTGCTCAGTCATTTCAATGTGAGTGGAACAGAAACTGAGAAGAAGGCCTGGCCAGAGACTGTTATCTCTGCAGGCAATGACACGACTGATGGCAAAATAAAGGTGCCACACAGCCCCTCAGCTGCCCTGTGCAGTGTCTGGGCACCAGACACCAGCACCCCACGCTGGGGACCCCGGTGGGAAGCGATGGAGAAGCCGAACTGAGTTTGTGCTCAGCACTCAGGACTGGGCCATGACAGCAGCCAGGGAAATCCAGGGTCTGTTTAATGTGCCTTATCTGTCCTGACTATAGATCTTGCTGAAGGCAAGTGATTCTTCTTTACTCTCACATGGCTGAATTCCCTCAGCTCTAGGAAGCTATGGAGGAGCACAGGGAACGTGTGCATGTGCACAGTCAATTTTCCTCAGTCTCTTGAGTAACCACATAGTGCTTGAAATATCACCAAGAAGCAATGAATCTTGGCAAGCTTCTTACAGATTTCTACTCTCTTTCTTTTTTCTCATTATTTCTCCTTTTTTTTCCTTACTTTTTAATCCTCATGATTTCCTGCCTTTCATTTCAAGTCATCCTAAATCAAACCCAGGGCTTTCTTTAGGCACTCTGTACTCGCGCCGTGAATCAGATTTCCTTTTCTACTCTTGACAAAACCATGGGACGGTTTTTCTGAGAGAGGGAGACTTCACTGGCACAAAAGCACAGTTCTGCTGCTGCTCTGATGAAGCAGAAGATGCCAACATGACTGAACAAGAGGCAGCATTCGGTGTGCCTTTCTGCAGTGTGACTGCCCTGGAAGAATCATTGTACAGGATGTTGCTAAACATGTCATTCTTGGCATGTACCTCATTTTCTGAAGCCTGTGGCAGCCTGGGTTACATCCAGTGACTGGAACAAGAAAGAGAACAAATGCTCATGTTCACTCCCATCAGCGCCATTCATGCCCTGCTCATGTTCCCTGCCTTTATCATTGCTGACACTGGACACGAACTTGTTCCTCTGGCACCAGGGACACATCTTTCTCTACCCCTGCTGCCTTGCAGCCCACTGTGTGGGATACAATCCTGCTGTGACCACTAGCAGAACAGAAAATGGGGCAACTCTGCCACTGTTGGTCAAGGCTTTTTGGTCCCTCCTAGTATGAGTACCCAGGAGTATCTGAACTACAGGGTGAGTAAAGTCCTTAGAACAAGCCATGATTAGTTTTGTTTCCAAAATCTTCTATGTGCTTTTTCTGATTATGATAGATAATAAAAATTGCCTGACTTATGAAACTTGGATAGATACCCACTGCATCCAACAGTATCAATTAATGGCTTCAGGCACCTGGTAACTCTGGCTTGGACGTGGAACAGAATCATCCAACACTCCAGATAATCATCAAAAACCCCCAATGGCAGCCCAGTATGAAAATTTTCAACTGGAGAGAGAGAAACGTCCTGAAACAGCATTGTTAACCTGCTGTGTTGCAACAGGGATTCAAAGTGTTTCACTTTTGTGCTTGTGCTTCACTTGTTCCATGCCTATGGATAAGAAAAGTCCCTTGAAGCTCCTGAGTCTTCTCCAGCACAGACTTCTTCTTTTCTACTGCTATTCACTACAGCAGATATTTAGAATTTGAGAAGTCCAGTGGAATGACACTAGCATAAAATTATTCCCCACATTCAGAGTTAGCAAGGTCAGGTCGTTAAGAAAATGTTATGTCTTTCTTGGACTAATGCATCACTGAAAACCAAAGAGATAATGCTTTCAATATCTACATTCTTCTTCCTAATTGCTTCCCAGAGAGCAAAAGGTCAAGCTTCAAAACCTTCACAAGCAATATGCTTTGCAGATAGCTTCTTAAGAAAATAAGAGAGATGTAAAGTCAAGAACACTGCAAAAATGGGGGCAAAACCATGAAGACATGTTATGCAGAGGCTGAGAGGACTAAATCCAATTATTTTCATATATGTCACAAAAATCTCTTTTAGGCTAGGTTTTCTGCAGCTCACTTTGTTCAGTGTCCTGCAGGCACTCCTTCCTGTGGTCTGGCAGATCAAGGTTGCTTCCACACAGTCAGGAAGTTTCAATCAGTATTTTACAGCATTTCCCAAAGTTTTAGAGATATTTAAAATTACATTTTTTACACTACCTGACAAGGCAGCCAGATGACACTTCATCTTCTTTGCCACGAAAGGGTAACCAGCTGCAAAGCTGTTTCTTCCTGCCATCCTGATGTGTCAAAGAAAAGTTGGAAGAGAAAGTGAACCTGTATGTTATGCAACTTAAAATATATTGTCTATGCATTTTAAGACATTCAAATTTTTTTTTTAAATAAAAGTTTTTTTTCCCATAGTCACCTAATCCTAAGCATCATGACTTGCTCTGGTAGGGCACACCAGCTGAGGAGGACTTACTGGGGAGGACCCTGCACCCTCACATGAGCAGTCATGTGAGTTCTCAGTGTTTCTTTCTCTTCCTCTGCTTAGCCTGAAACCCCTCTGCTTCGGAAATGCAGAATTTTCGAGGTACTTTAAATCAAAGGAGTCCCACTGGAACCTGTACCTGCGTGAACACCATTCTGACACTCCTCAGGCAATCAGTTCAATTAAAGGTGCTTGTGCTCTGTTCTGGCTTTCTTGTTCTCTGCTTTCCGTGAGTATTTTCTGGGTGGGAAACATTTTCAAGTATTTTGGTCAGATGACCAGTCAACCAAGGCAAAGACTTCCCCTTTTACCAGTAAAATTTTCCAAAATTCCTACTGCCATCTGTTCATTGCACACATTGCTTCATTTTTTTTCTGGAGTCAGCACAGTATAACTCTGTTCTTACAATCATATTATAAAGTACTCCAAAAATAATTTCCCAGAAGTGGTAGCAGTACAGAGTTTATTAAAAAATAATACTGTGGTTTTTCCTCCTCTGTAGGAGAAAGCTCCCACAGAATTAGAGTTCACATGTCATTTATACAGAGAGTGTACACACTAAGTTGAGTGAGACATGTGAAGAGGGATAGCATTCAGACAAGAAATTCTTCTCTTTTAGGCAAGCACAAACAGATGAAGATCCTAAGAGATAAACTCTGTTACCCACAAAATGTACAATTCTGAAATATTAAATTTGGCACACACATTGTTATGTTTCACTATTTAATAACCAAACTGGTTGGGCATTACAAGAAAAGACAGGACCAAGTGCATGTCTTTAACAGTGTCTCATTTTCAAACTGCATCTCCTATTTTCGAAACTTCTAAGCTAATTCCTTTCCAATTTATGCAGTGCAAAATATGAAACCAGGATAATATACATACTGACATGGGCCATAAAATAGTAACCGAATAACAGTGAAGTGATAGCAAAGGGGAGCTGGAGCCCATCCCTTGTCAGAGGCTTTAACTTTATATCTTTATCACTTGGCCCTTCTGCCCTAACATGAACATCTACTTGGCTTTTCTGTAAACAACATCCTTGAGTCCATCAATCACCAGGATGTGGACAGCTTTTACAAGCTAGTGATGGATTTTTGCAGGCTGACAAATGGGTCATGCACTGCTTTTCACTGAAAGTGCATTTTACAAGCTAAGGAATTAGCTGATAAAGTGGTTATCAGTGCCTTTGCATACTGAAAGCCACCAACCTTAGAAGGCTTGAACTTTCATTAAAACCATTTTAGGAAAAACCTATTTCTGCAAAAGCCTTCTGTTCGGCAGCATTTCTGCAGTCACATGTCCTGTTTTTCTTGATTTCTTTTATTTGCTTTTTGCAAATACTGAAGCATTTGGCTGATTTTTTTGCCAGAGTTACTCACAAAATTGGTGTTACTTAGGAGTCTTGCCTTCAAGAGCCAGCTGGTGTACCTCAGTGATGATGCAGCCCTAAAAACTTGCAGTGTCCATTATATATTCCTCTGGGACTCTGTCATGAGAGTGTGAAATAAGCACTAGCACATGAAGAAAAACTGAGTGAGCAAAGCATTTTCAGCTCAGTGGACAGACAGCAAAGTTTTCCACTTTCCAGTGAAAACTGCAGGGTTTGGGTCACACCAGGCTTCTGCCATACATCCTGTGCCATAGTGAGTGACATGGTTTATACGGACTTACCCTTGGAATCCTGATTCCCTCTTTCCTTTCCTTCTCCCCTGGTAAAATGTTAATAATTTAGGAATGGCACATTTCACAGGTAACGTTAATTATGGAGAGTTAGGAAAGGCAGCACAGGTTTCAGCAGAGATCCTGATGACGTTCATACACTTGTGATAATGCTGTGTAATTGTTTCTGAATACAGCAGTCACAGAGAAGTTGTTCAGCAATTGGGGTTGTTGGTGTTTATTCTTCTGTCAAGTGTTCTGCAAGATAAGTAAGTACTCCAGACTGTGTTCTTGATATCTGAGGACCCATTTTTCTTTATTGCTAGGACTGCCTGCTTGATACACATTAAAAAACACTCCACCTTTGGGTAAAAAAAAAAAGAAAAAAAAAAGACTATGTCCTGTGAGACAGCCTGGCTCTGTAATTTCCACTTGTAGAGGAAAAATGGGTGAATGAAGTACTGTGATCACAATTTTCACAAAACACTGAATCATCCCCGTCAGAAGCCGCTAAGATGTTTCTTGCATAGTGAATATCTTTCCTTTGCCTTGGGGCACATTTACAAAAGTGCTTTGGGAAAGATATGTTTTCAAGTTTTTTAACCACACACACAGCTTCTTGCCTCCTTAGATTTTTAAATAAAAGTATAGTTATAGCACTACCAGATATTTTGAGGCAGAGAGTCCTATGTTTCATCTGTTAATAAGATTTTGATGTCAGACAGTCTCATTAGACAACCTATTCTAACCTCTTGGGTAGAAATACAGTTACAGAGGCAGTTTGAGTACATTTATAGCAATGACAAGAAAGATAATAATTTCTCTTATTTCAAATATTTACATCTCTTTAATGTTCAAGTATTGCACAGTAAATATTCAGAATGGATTTCCAACTGAAAATAACAAAATGGGAAATGAAAACAAGAAACAGGAAATAGGAGCAGCATTTTCTTCTCTGTATTCACGAGTGCAATGGAAACTGAAGAGGGCATGCAGACATGAGATGCAGACAAGATGAGAAAGGGATAATTACAGTCGAAGATGTTCAATTGGGCAAGCCATTTGTGTGCAGAGCTCCTTTCTCTGTAAATGGGAGAGGTGAGCATACTTTTAACGTAAAACATTTCATTGTTTCCTGTGATAGACATTTATCTCACTTCTTTCTTCGGAAAACCACTACTCAAGCCAATGGGTAGTTATACTATAGTAATGTATTATATATATGCACTGTACTGATATGTAAGAACTGTATTTATACATATAAAGACACAATATAGTAATATATAGTATAATGGGGAGCTTTTCTTCTATGTCTACCATATGTAGACAACTATTCTTTCTGTCTCACCTCAGTTAAATTAAAACCAACACTTATACTCTTAAATAATAATAATGACAATTATACTAACAACAATAATAATTTTAACACCCTTCTTGATTTGGACCTCAGAGATGTCTTTGATCTCAAAGAGAAGTTTCTGTGTAATAGTTTTACTATCTTGAAAGTGGACTCCTTCCATCAGAAAAAATTTTTTTTCCAACTACAGTAAATGAAATGGAATTTTACTGAGAAGAGGAGAAAGTGGTTCTGCTCCTGGGACCAACACCTGACAGCAGCACTTCCACCTGTAAAGCTGTGCACCTGCTTTAGAGAATCTGAGACAACACAAGGGAAAGCAGCAAGTTTCAGTTTATATTTCACAGAGTTAAGCAAGTGAGGCACAGGAAAATATAAAACAGAAAAAAAAAAAACAAAAGGAGCTCATTTTACCATCAAGTTCCTTTAGACTTTTCTCTCCGACAGCTGCGCTTGAGCCTGCGTTGCCTTTTCCACCACAGCCTCAGCAGTCTGGTTTTAATGCTTCGATCCTCAGCAGTGTCTTTGGCCTCTGTGTGTAATTATTGAAGACAAACCCGAACAATAACGTGACTCACACGATGGGTGAGTCAGCACTGAGCCTGGCCATGGCTCCGGGCCGGATGCTCCTGCGGGGCCTTGGGAGTTAAAAATGTGAGCAAATGTCTGACTTGTCACGATGGGGAACTGCCAGAAACGAAACGGGAGCCTTCAAAGATAAATGTTAACACCGCAGCTGGCTCAGAGGCAGCCCCTTGCAGCCCTCTTGGAATGGTTTATAGAGACAGGAGCGCTGCAGATCCTGGAGCCAGCACCGGGAGCAGCCTGAGGCCTTGGTGGTCTCTATTCCAGAGAGTGTCCAGGCCAAGGGTTTCTGAAAATTGTGTTGCGCTTTGCTGCAAACCTGATCTTCAGTGGCAGTGTGTGATGGAATAGCTCAAAAGAGCTTTGGATTTGAGTTAATGCTCTCCAATCAGAATGATATCAACAGATGCGAAGAAAGAAACAGAGAAAAGTTCATGGATTTTAAGACTCAAAGGTGCTTTTCACTGATGCTGTACCACAAAAAATGCAGCTAACAAAAACATGCAGTGTGTTATTGAGGTTTCTACGGAGCTGACAGCCTGTTTTGCTCTCCTAAACTCGTAGTTTGAAGCTTGGCCCATCATTTGCTGTGTAGTAACTGCGAATTTAGGAAGTCAGTGGGGAAGTCCTACATGACTTGGCACTTGGCTGAAACGCTGATAAATTTGGATTGTCTGTGCTGAAGGCAGCAAATTAAACCTTAATTGACTTCTAGATTCTGAGCAATAAATTCTCCATCAGCATTTTTATGCTTAAGAGTGTTTGTGGAGCAGCTCCACCACTGCTTCACTCACCAGCCACCTCATGTTCCAGGCAGGAGCTCATATCAGGGTAAATTTTCACATTTATCACTGAAAATTCGTAAATTTTGCTTTCTATTTGAAAACATGAGTAGTAATTTTGTAAGATTTTATGTGTTTCTGGTGTTTTCAAGCCTCCTGTATAAGCCTGGCTTTCCATCCCTACATGCTCAGGACTTCTCAGGAGGCAGAGCTTGTCTGTAGCATGGTCTCAACGACTTCATGGGAAAGCAGGGAAAAGAGAAGATCCCAAGATAACCAGGCTAGTGATCCCCCTGCTGCCAAAGACCTTTATGGGACTGTGCTCAGCAGGGTTTGCCAGGATGCTGTGCAATAGGAAGGAATTCAGAGGTTCCTGTGTTAGACTCAGTAGCACATTCAAAACATTGGTCAGTTGGTACTGAACTGAAGCCTCTTGAAATCTGTTTACTAAAGTTAAAATGCAGATTTTCCTTCACATTTTCCTATTCTTTTATAGCTTGAAAAACATCATGCACTCAAATTGTTAAATCATGGAACCACAAAATCATAGGATTCTCGGATTTAGAAGAGATCCACAAGGAACATCAAAGTTCAGCTCCCAGCCCTGCACGGACAACCCCAAGAATCACACCTTGGGAGATCAAAAAATCAAGGTTCATAAAAATGTCATTAGTGAATTAAGGAAGAATGTTAGTTTTCCATTATGCACTGATTATTGGAACAAATACGAAGCTCACTTCAACCAGTTTTATTTGAAAACAGGAATGTATTTTTACACTCTCTTTCTTTCTTTCCTTCTTTCTTTCTTTCTTTCCTTCCTTCCTTCCCTTCCTTCCTTTCCTTCCTTCCTTTCCTTCCTTCTTTTCCTTCCTTCCTTCCTTTCCTTCCTTCCTTCCTTCCTTCTGTCCTTCCTTTTTTTTGTGTAAGATAAATACTATATTAAATGAGTCTCCAAGCTTTTTGTAGAGGATGCACAAAGCAAATAAAACCATTTTTCTCATTAGCTGCCTCAAGTTTTCATTACAAAACCAACAAAATGTATATTTTGCATTGTGACAGCAAGAAAACCCCAAACCCATGAAGTCAGTTAACTGATGTTGCTGTAGCTACTCCAGATTGTGAGGAGCCAGAAACTAAGAAGTAAGAAAAGATGTTAGAAAAAGTAATTTTCCCAAGACGTTTAGGAAGAAGAGACTTCTATAAAATATGTAAACACTATATGTCTCTGAAGAGTTGTATTTTCAAAAATTAAGTTTTACTTCCTTCCATTGAAAAAAAAGCAGTTCTGCTGTCAGCTGCACAAGGAAAAACTACTGCTAAGCCATCTGTTCAGTTACATTTCTTGGTGTTGAGGGTAATGGACTAGTTGCAATTCACTGCTTAGCAGATAATTAAGCATCAGTTTATTTAATTATTAATATCAGTTTCTCTAATTATTGAAATTAGATGCAGATTTTAATACCTGTACATGGGGAAAAGTCCATTATACAGGATATGCTTCCTGTAAAGTGTGCAGATGGATTTATTGGTGCTGCAAAGCCAGTTGTTTGTGCTGGACACAACATGCAGCAAATGTTTAACAATTATAGAAACTGTGCTGTAACCCTCAAAGCAACACCCACAGTCACTGCAATGGGAGCCTCCACTGACACCTCAGAAGTTTTGATCCATATGGCTGTGGGGAGCAAAGGACAATTGAAATACCCTCATATGTAATTTTCACTTAGAACAGGTTGCTCTTCTTGCAATTTGTAATTTCCAGCAAAACATTAACCACAGCAGCTGCGGCTCCATCTCAGCACCCTGCACCTTTTCTGGACTGAAGCCGTTTTTACATTCAGAATCAGCCCCACCAGCTGACTTTTTGAGCAGTGTAGCACAAATAGTTACACTGATAAGGCACTGACATTTATTATGCTGCACTGGTTAATTTGCAATAACATGTATTTTTGGCTTATCTCCCTTGTCCAACCAACATCTTGATACCCAGCAATTTTATAAAAAGTCACCGTGTGCACAGGCTGATTCAAAATGCAATGGAATATTTTTATGCCATTGAATGTAATGAATCTGCTTATTTTTCCTCTCCCTCGTCCTGCTGAGGTAGCACAGGCTGCCTGAGTGCACCCTGGCCTTTCCTGGCTCTCCTCTCTTTCTCTTTTCTGCCACTTTTGTCCCTTACACCTGCAGGGCAAATGAATTCGAAATAACCTTCAAAAACTCTGCTAAAACCAGCAAAACAGGGAGTCTTAAAACACTTGTGGCACTCTCACATTCTCTGCATTGTGAAAAAACTTAAAACATTTGTTAATCAAATGAAGAGACATACAGTCCACGCTCCTGTCCCCACTTTCCAACAGGTGCTGACCAGATGGTGTCTTGGTTTGAGATAATTTAAAGAGAGCACCCTGGAATGAGATGCCTCCCCTTATAGGTTTAACCAATCCCTTTCCACCAATAAAGAATGAACACAAGTAGATGTAAGTGAAAAAATAACAGTTTGCATTTTGGGTTACCCACAACAGCAGAGGAAATCTTGATATTTGATGTAAATGCAAAGAGCAGAGAAGGGAGGCAAAGAGAGAATGAACACCTTTGCCCTCAACTTTCAAATCTCTTTTTTTTTTCCCCACATGATCTCATTATTTGGTAGATTTTGACAACAAACTATGAATATTTTGAACTGACATTACTGTAAAATGAAAGGACTGGAAAGAAAACATATCAGGGTCTGCTGAATCCTTTCTCCTTTGCTGATTTCAGATAATTTTCAGTTCTGCTTAAACTATTTCAGAGCAGTTCTTGTTATTTATGCAGGGCAGTCTACAAAAGGAATGTGGACTGAAATGTGAGGCCTATGGCACTTGATAAATTGCAAGGGCATTAGTTCATGCCTATACCTATATTGATGCCTATATTAGCTTGCCATAAAACAAAACAGCAACAAAACCAAACAAAACAAGATAAAAACCACCCCAACAGAACACTAAAGCAGTGTAAGCATCATCAATGTAAGGACTTTGGTAATACCATGATGCCATATCAGCATTTTATATAAGAGAGCAATGTGATCACCAAAGGACAAAACAAAGACAAGTGGGTTTTAAGGTTTTAATTGGTGCTTAAGCCAACACTGAGGTATTGGTATGAGAGAATATGTAATCAGGAAATGCCTAAAAAGAATTCTGCAGCAATGACTGAAGTCAGTTTTCACAATATGAAAAAAAATCCATCAACATCTTCTTGCAAGCAAATGTTTTCCTTTCAATCAAGCTGACAGATACAGAAATTAACGTCATCTGTTCTAAGGAAGTAACTCACACATGCCACTTTCTTCCTAGGACAKGAGGGAGCCTGGGATCAGGTGCTCTTGTCTGAAGCACAGTTAAGCCAAATAGGGCGCATAGGCTGTAGCTTCAGTCCTCTTACAAAGGAAATTCAACATCTTCTTTAAATTAGTAGGATTTAAAGTACTAATGTTCTGCTTTCTAAGCCTGACTGTCAAACCTCCCTTTCCCTAGCAGTGGCTTATTCTCTGCAAATTAAACTGACAAATGAAAACAATTATTCACTAAATGTGACTGAAAATGTTGTAAAATTTATTGAGTAAATTATATGAGAAGTTGACCCACATTTTAGCTAGGATTCCGTCCTTTAATGTCGAGTGAAGACACAATATCAAAACCAGATTTGTCTTAATACCAGCAAAGGTCTGTAATTTAGTGTTGACTGGGAAGCCAGCACATTCAGAGAAGGTTTTCATTAAATGCTTCACAAATGCCTCTGCTGTAATTAACACCAACATGCTGCTCCCATTACTGAGTCCAGGGAGTCTGCAGAATGTTTTCTCCTCACAAAGGCAGAATGTTCCYGATCTGCCCAGTTATCTCTGAGACCAGGGATCAGGCAGAACCACCAGGAAGGTGAATGAAGCTTTGCTGCTGGGGCAGAGCTGCCCAGCAGGTCCCCAGAGCCACTGGGGCTCAGGYAGCACCGGTGCAAGGTGGTGACACCACTTCAGAGCAGAGGCTGTGGAAATCTGCTTTGCCACAGGACAGTCCTCAAAGTGTCTCATTTTCTTTCTGTTTGCCCTGCAAGGGGGAAGTCCTTCTGTCAGTGGCTATTTCTGCAGGCCTCCACCCCACTGCCATGGCCATGACCATTAATCTCCTTGAACTTCACTGTAAAAAAGTGTTGTGTCAGTCTCAGAAAACAAGAAAGAAAGGAAGACGTCCMATTTCTTCACTAGCTGTCCTTCTCAAATGCAAGAAGAAAGCAGTTAGAGATGCATCCTTCCTCAGGCAGGGAAAGCAATGGAAGCAGATGTAGTCTTTGTTACA
>JACAXG010000254.1:179374-192223 GCA_018881555.1 Amblyornis subalaris | reverse complement strand
GGACAAAGGGAGTCAGTCAGGGCTCACCAGCTGAATTCAAAGGCCACAGTTTGGTCAGACTAAAGACAAAGATACAGGCACTGCCTATTTGATTTACATTCCAGTTATCTGGGGCTAATGCACTCCCTAATACCCCCTGGAGTCTGTATTAGAGCTCAATTCCACCTGTTTTTTCTCCTGTTTATGTAGGAAATGCCAGCTTGCCAGCAGTTTGCATACAGCAAAACAAAACACGTTGATGGAATCCCCACCAACAACAGATCTCACTGGGAGGGACTTGTCCAGGCCAAGGCACTTCTATGTGATCCACCTCCATTCCACCAAGCGTGAATATACCTAATTGGAAAATTAGCTGCACATTAACACCCAGGCACTATTTATGCCAGCTTACATTTTCTCCATGCTGGCCTTGGTTCAGCTCATTTTCCAAGGGCTGCCTGCAAACAATCACTTCCCAAGAAAAGCATTTTGTTTGACTGCATTTCCATCTCACTTTATGGCCGTGTTTTCCTTTCTTCTCTTGATTTTTAGTTTCAGACTCATCAGTATCACCTCCTGCCTGTGTTATCTTCCATCAGCAACACTGGACTGGCTGCTGTGGCTGACCTTCTTTCTGGCAGATCCATCCTCTGCACATACATCCCTCTGCTGCCTGCTGGCCTCAGCCTGTGCTTGGCTGCCTCGGGGCTGTCCCCAGCCTGTGCTCCGATGACTGCTTTTTGCTGCAGCTCTTCCTGTCTCCATTGCTGCTTCCATGTGATTTGTATTCCAGTTTTCTGCCAAAGTCCCACCAAAACCCCTGCACATCACTGCCAGTGCCCTCACTTGCTTCTTCTGGGGTGGGTTTGCTTCTTTACTCTGGTCTTCAGCCTCTACTGCAGTACACACACTCCTTTAACTCACCACACTTCTTCCCCCCCCACAGGTACCTCCATTTATCCACTCCAGGAGCAACTTTTCCCTTTGCTGAATTGACCTTGACGTGAGCTACGTGTTTGTCTGATTCTTTACTCATTGTCTAAATTCTGGTTGCCTAGCAATAGTTGTCTCGTCATTAAAAACTCAGAACAATTCAGATTCACGAATTTAGTCAGTGATTGTTTATGAGGAAGTCAAAAGAAGGTGCTTTTACTTCTGCTAACAAGCAGCAACAGAGTGTCCAGCTTTACTGATGTTTTGTTCCTTACAAAGCAGAATTTAATCCAGGTGCTGCCTGTTTTAGCACCGCTGTAATGTTAGAAAACATAGCAAGTTTACTCGATAGAGGAATTAGGATGTCTCTTGGTCTTGGGATCTCTGGATGTGCTCCCCGGAGTCACTCTTACAGTAATATCTGGAGATGTGTGCAAGTGCAATGCTGAGCTCTGCTGGAACTGAGCCCCAAACTGGTTTTGGTCTAAAAAGGAAAAATTACATAACTTGGCCTTCCTAGTCTGAAATCAGGGCCAAGCATTGTAGGTTTCTCTTCTGAAACGAGACTCTGTTTATGTCAGACCCATGAAAACTCCAAACTAAGTGGAGTTCACCCTTAAAATGAAATGAGACCAGAAAAAGACATGACAGGATCCCTGTAGAAATGCCTCTAAATATTCCCTTTGCTCAGAAATAACCAAGTCCTACCCTCCCCTTCCCCTGTGCTTGTTTCTATAACAATTCCTGAGATACTGCTCAAAGGTTTGGAGAAATCTTGTAATATATTGACTCTTGTCACATGCAACAATCTGGATCAGAGAATGCAAAGGGGACAGAAATTTCTGTCTCTCCAGGCAGAAAATGTCCCACAGGCAGAGAAAGGGGAGGCTCTGAAGGGAGAATGCCCAAGGCTCAGAATTCTGTGGCTGGAGGCCCAAAGGCTGTAGCAATTTGCTCATCCTGGAAGTTACACTGCAGCTGACTCCATCAGAAACCAGACATCACTTCATTCTACCCTGTCAGTGCTGAACTCAATGGGGATGCAGGACAGCGGGGAAAAGGGTCAGCAGATTCCAGTGCCCATGAGGAATCCCAGCCTAAAATGCCTTCAAGGTGAACACTTGGTGTGCTTTGAGGTGTCTCTGCGTCTCTCTCCCACAACTCAGGAAAGCTGAGCTTTTTGTCTCACAGCACTTCCCAGCTGTTTTATTTACCTTAATTTTAATGCAGATCCTTGTTCCTCACGAGGGCAGTGAACTTGAGCAAATACTTAACTTATTCACGAAACAGTCCTTTGTGTCCTTTGGCAACTCCTTCCTATGCCACTTGACAAAGCCATGGGCATAAACCACCTCTGTCTGTCGCATCTCTGCTCCAGAAACAAGCTTCAGAAGCAGCAGAAACAATGATCAGAAGGAAGCATTGCTATGGAAAGTACATTGCAGTTTCCTGTACCGAACAAACAGAGGCTGTCTCCGGGGATGGGGGAACTGCTTTCGAGTCAACTGCTGTCTCCCCACCCCTCCTTTCTTCCCAGGCTCAACTTTGCATCCAGCTTCCCTCTCCCCTCCCCACGAGCAGCACAGGGGGGCAGTGAACAGGGGCCGTGGTCAGTTCACCACACGCTGTCTGTGCTGCTCCTTCCTCCTCATGCTCGTCCCTGCCCCATTGCAGGGTCCCACACAGGGTCTACAGCCCATGACCTCGCCAGTGTGGGTCCCTCCCGCAGGCTGCAGTTCCCCACAAGCTGCTCCAGCACGGGTCTTTCCCACGGGGTCACAGACCCTGCCAAAAAAACCTGCTCCTGCACGGGCTCCTCTCCATGGATCTCAGCTCCTGACAGGAGCCTGCTCCCGCACGGACTATTCAAGGGCTGCAGCTTCCTTCGGGGCACATCCCCCCGCTCCAGTGCGGGGTCCTCCAGGTGGATGTGTGCTCCATCATGGACCCCACGGGCTGCTGGGGACCACCTGCCTCACCATGGTGCTCCTCACAGGCTGTAGGGGAATCTGCTCAGGCCCCTGGAACGGAGACTTGGCTCTTCTTTGACCTTGGTGCTTGTTCCTCTCACATATTCTCACTCCCAGCTGCTGCTCAGTGATTTTTGTCCTTTCCTAAACCCATGATCCACCCCGAAAAACCTTGCCATGTAAACTGAATTCATGATGTTAATAAAAAGCTTTTGAAAACAAGCTCAGAGTAAAACTATAATTTGGCTACAGTATGGGTTTAGATGTCTTATTTTCATAATCCTCTTTCTTATTGTATTTATGGAGTATGAAAGAAAAGGGAACACCGAAGATGCAATATTTTTACTGGACTTCTACCACCCCAGTGGATGTTGAAGACACTTGTAGCTTCAGATACTTGTCTGTGAGATTTCAGACTCTGCAGTGCAGTCATTGAGAGAACAATAATGAATCATTTCTTCCGCAATCATTTCTTGGGCTTTTCTGAAATCATGTCCATAAAAGTATCAGAAGTATCCTGTTCAATTTCATTTTCTGGTCAGTGTCCCTCTTTCTCCCCCCAGCTTTTGTCACCCTTCAGGAAAAAGAAGAAAAAGTGTGCAATGTGCATCACCTAAAAATTTTCCTTTCTATGGGACAGCTGCAACTTTCAATCACACTACCAATCCATAGGTACGTCCTAGGTACACACGCCACCTCTCAGGGAGCAGCAGAAAAAAGGTTAATTAGCAGCACATTGGCACAATTAGCATGTAATATTGGATTTTTAGCACAAACAATGTAATTTTCTTTTAAGTGCATCACAGTGCTCATTTATAAACAACTCAATTTAAAATGTAAGCTATCTGGTATATCAGAGAAATATGAATTAGAATGCCAGTTCCAGATAACTTGTCCTGAAAGCAACAGATCCAGTAGGATGGCATCTGGTCCATCTAGAGAAGAAATTCAGAGTGGCAGATACAAACCACTGGATTTTGGCCAATGTATTGCCTTCCAAAGAAAGCAGAGCCAGAACAAATGCTTTTATCCTTCTCTGGCAATTTTATTGATCTTCTTTGTCAGGATACAACTTTCCAGATACACTGTATGTTTAGAAACACAGAATCACAGAATGGTTTGGATGGGAAGGGACCTCAAAGGCCAGTTCCACCCCCTGCCATGGGCAGGGACACCTTCCACTATCCCAGGTTGCTCCAAGCCCTGTCCAGCCTGGCCTTGGACACTTCCAGGGATGGGGCAGCCACAGCTTCTCTGGGCAACCTGTGCCAGTGCCTCACCACTTTCATCATAGAAATTTTTTTCCCTAGGTCCAATCTAAATCTACCTGCTTTTGGTTTAGAACTTTTGGCCCTTGTCTGGTCATTCGAGGCCCTGGTAAAAGGATTAGTAACCTTAGTCTTTTGGGTTTTTCCTTTCTCTGCTGTTTTCTTTGCCTTTGCTTGAGGGACTTTCCAGATTAGATTCTACACAGTCTTTCTCTTGGAATCTCACAGCATCTATACACTCACCATTTCAGAGGGGTCAGTAGCACTGTGGCAGAGTTTCTCTGGTTCATGAACCTCATTAATAGTGACCACTCTCATTACTTTTCCACATTTTTATTTTGGTTCATCAGACTGTCTTTCCCGTTTCATTTATCTGCTCCCCTAACCCAAACCAATTAATATCACATTCACTTTGTAAATTGGTCAAGTGTTTGAAATCTGCATTCACATTCACTACACTGAAGGTCTCCCATTCTTCCTGCTTCCTGTGGAATTGTTTACTTGTTATGTTGAATTCAGAAACAAAAAGGTTGCATGCAAATAAAAAAAAAGGCAACCAAGAACTCTCTACAGCTAAAGAATATTGTTATCATTAGTAAAGATATTCAGAAACTGAGAGCAAGAACCCAAACCTAATTCTCAGTGCAGTACCCATGACCAACTGGTAATTATAATCCCCAGAATCAGTGAAGTGACTAAATGTGAGCTAAATGTTGATGGACCAGAAGATAACTCTGTTACTGTAAAATGCTAAAAAGCTGCTGTCACTTCATTAAAAAAAAGCCTTATTTAAAAAAAATCTGGTTTATTCTAATGTATTTCGATTTTTTCTCAGTGCCTTCTACCCAGCCAGTGTCCACCACATTCCCACTATGCTACATCTCATTAACTGCAGCAACCAAAGATAAGAGTGGACCAGTTTGTCATAAAACTCAGCCTTCTAAAAGAATGGTTTCTGTTAAAGACTCCATCAGCTCTTTCTGATTAAATCTCTCTGCTGCATTAAATCCCAGTTCTCATAAATACTACACAAATTCATCCTTAATGCAGGGCCTTGTGCTGACTGTCAGTTCTTGTCATGGTGAATGTGTTTTTTTTATACTGTATTTGAGTAGATTCTGAATTCTGCCTATTCAATTGTTCTACTTTTTTCTTAATTTTCAGGTTTCTCAGTCATAACTACAGTGTCACAGCACAATGCTCCTGACAACTGACTCCTTTTTGCCAAATTTCAGATGTCTTGTCAAAGATCAGTTCTGCATCTTTCACTTCACCTTTACGGCCTCACATTCAAATGACAGATGAACTCTTATCAGCCTTACAAAATGTAAATTCAGCTCTTCAAGAAGAAATCAATTGCAAACCACTCTGTACTTCCAACCTTCTTTTTGTAGCCTCTCCATCACACATTCCACATTTCAAGTTTGGAGAACAGTCAGTGTATTTTGATAGTACAGCCTCAGAGCTGGGCTTCCCCCTCTCTGTTAACCTGTAATAAATACAGCAAACACTTCAACTGGCTTTCTAGGTCAGGAAAGACACAGATGGAAATGGTATTTGGAATTTCTTCCAATGACCTCTCTGCTTCTGTGGTTTCAGCCCAGACACACCTGGTGCTGTTTAGCCTGTTCAGGGCATCAGKACTTTTATATTTTACCTTTCCACCATAAAATGCTGAGGAATCGCTGTAGGGCACCCACTGATGCACATCCATTTTATTCATCTCTAACCCAGCTGCCCTTTTCCAGCTCTGCCTTGTTCCTTCTTTACTTCCTGAGAGCCTCTTAAATAAAAGCCTCAACAAAGTGATTACAGCCATTTGTTCAATCAAAAGCTTAGCAGGTCTTGAGGGCTGAGGGCTCAGACTGGAGAGTCATGAGCCATAATAAAACGAAATGAGGAGTCACCAGGATCTCAGCAGAAAATGCCTTCGGTTCCCAAAGCAGCTGCCAAAGGGCTGAGCTTTCACTGAGCTCATTAGGATCCATTGTGGAAACAATCTGAAAGATTCTTGACCAAATTTAGGACTCCCAGGAAAAGCAGTTAAAAGATGTACAAACTGGGAGCAATAGAGTCCCTTTGAGAGGAGGGTACGAGGTCAAACACTGGGAAAATAACGACCAGGAGGAAGAGATGTGCAGCTGGAGCTCAGGAGAGTCAGTTCCACAGCCTGGCTCCCCTCACAGAGGCCATTGCCAAACCCCTCTGCACTCTTTTCTACATTTGATGGATGGGACTTTGGATGTATTTCTTCCACTTCCTTTTCCCCCCCAATTTTCTTCTGAAACCGTGAATTATAAAAACGATAAAAAATATAAAACTTACCTTTTCTGGTAAACCAAACACCACAACAAAACGAGTCTCTTGCTCTGCTTCAATCTTCTCCCTTTTTAGCCTGCAGAAATTGTGGGCAGTACAAATCAGTGCTAGACAGCTATTTTTAAGCAAATGCATGCTTGGTTTTATATCTGAAAACAGTGTAAAAGGGGAAGATTACTACAAAATCTGTTCACAAAAACATGGATAGTTGTGTAGATAAATAAATAGACACAAATAAAAGCTGCTGTTCTTATGTTTCAAAAAATGTTCTATACAAATTTAATGCAATCCTATATTAGCCCTTATCCAGTAGAAAGTGAAGTAAAAGAAATACACATATTAGTTGCACATATAATCAAGACAGAGATCCAATGGCTATTTCTAAAAGGATGAAGTATGAAAATCATACAATAGCATCTCAGTTGCACATTGTCACAAAGTAAAAGAAGTATTTCAGGAAATAAGCAGTACTTCAGGAAACAAGCAGTATTTCAGAAAAGCAGTAAAGCAGTGATTAGACTCGGGGACACAGATATTTGTGCTAACATGTAGAGGCACTACAGGAAAATTTTACAGATGGTGGAGATCTGCAGTGTTTAAATCCACTTGGTTTTCCCAACTCATAGGTTCTTGTCCATACCCTGCCCAAAATTTGTTAACCTGAAAGAAGTGAAAACAGTGGAATTCAATTGAGCTCTCTGTGGGGATAACCTGTCATTAAGGACCAACCCAACCCTCCACTCGAAATTATTTCTGATTTAATTTTGTTTATTCAGTCAGCTACTTTTCTAATAGGCTTTCTTTAACTGATCTAAGATTGCATTTGCAAATCATTTTTGTGCCCCTCAGACTTTATTGGCCGGTCTGAAAAGGTAACTTAAAAAACAAAAGGAAAATACTTCAACTAACTTACCATTTAAATCAAAACATGGCATTATTTGTGCAGGTTTCAGATCCGACAGGATACAATGAGCAAGTAGTCGAAAGCAGCACCACCATGTCCACACACGTGAACAAATTCCCGGAGCTGTTCTGCCACCCTTGCCCGCGCACACAAGCAAATGTAAACATGGAAAGACAGAGCCACAGCGTATCACAAAGGGAATATTCCTCACCACTTGCCCTCTGTCCTTCATAAGAGCATTCTAAGGCACCACAGCTTCGATCTGGTGAAGAGAGCTAATGCCATAGGCAACTAAGAGGGCTTACTGAAGTCATGACAAATTAATTCCCCATTTGGACTCTGGAACTGGTTCCAACTTCCCAGCCTGTGCAGAAAGATTCATCACTTGGGAGAGCAGCACTGGTAGCAGTAAAGCCCATAGAAGGTGACAGGGAAGGGATACTGAAGCAATGAATTAGCAAGCTCAGAGTATAAAATGCATTGTTGGAATCAAAAAGGGCTCAAATGCAGTTTGGATTTCACGGCTCTGAAGGAACACACAAGGAATGGAAACAAAATCCTTGCTCAAAGTGAGTGAGAGAGGAATATTTTCTTGGMGTTGTTGTGCACACACCCCACGTGCAGAGGGATGTTGTCCAAACTGAAAATAACTGCAAATGATTCTGTGAATTGGGTGCTGATTGTTCAAGCACAGGGAAACCTTTTTAGTGGAATCAGAGAATCATCGAGTTTGGAAAAGAACTCGAAGATTATCGACTCCAACCTTTGACTGGTCACCACCTCATCGACTAAAGCACAGCATTCAGTGCCATGCCCAGTTGTTTCTTGAACACTTCCAGGGATGGTGACTCCACCACSGCCCTGGGCAGCCCATTCCAATGCCTGACAACCCWTTCAAGGAAGAAATTCTTCCTGACATCCAACCTGAACCTCTGCTGGCCCAGCTKGAGGCCGAGTCCTCTTGTCCTGTCACTGCCTGGGAGAAGAGGCCGAGCCCCACCACCTACAACCTCCTTTCAGGTAGTTGATCTTCCTCTCAAGGAAGATCAACGACTGTCAGGGTTGTTGGCATTGCAATAACCAAAACAGAAAAATTTTGCATCTGACCTTTGAAGACTGTAAAGGATGGCAGAGTCTGTGGTCATGTTAACAAAATACTGGCAGTTTCCCTCCAAGCCTTTTAGTATCTCTTCCTAACACAAATGGACTTGCTGCTGTTGGCAGTCAGCATGCTGGAAGTGGTTGACACAAACAGATTGAGAGACCAGAAGGCTCTTGCCCCACCAGACCAGCAAGCCTCTGGGCTTTCAAATCCTCAGTGTATATTACTTTGTCACAAATTGCTGGAAGACCTATTTTAAACAGTGTCTTCTTACTTTTTTTAAGTAATGTAAGGAAGAGAAAGCAAATCAAAAATGTTGCGGAGGAAATTTCTCTAAGTCTCATCAAACAAAAAGGTCTGACCCTGCCCTGTCTAGGATCGGCAGCTTAGTTTTCCTCATTCCCTGGAAGCAAACTGCAACCCAGCATCATGCACTGCAGAATGTCTGCAGGATGCTCTGTGAGAAATTGCTGACAACCAGTTCATCTGAAATAAAAACTTTAAACATTTTTCTCTGTGACCAGTTTTACTGGCTGGTACCATCCCTCTCTCTTACCCATGCAAGTGATACAGACAACTACAGAATAAAAATCCAAATACACCAATTGTCTCAGTTCCCTTCTCTGGGGCTGTTCCAGCTGTGCTTAGTGAAATACTACTTTGCTCTTTGCTGATTAGCRAATGACTCCTAACTCCCTGTCTCACATGCCACACGTCACACAGGCTCTCCTGGCRGGTCCTGTCTCTCGCACCTGAATGTCCAAGCAGCAGATACCGGCCCAGAGCTTCCAGCTGTAGGTGTTCCTCACGGTGCCAACACAAGGAAGTCCCTTAAACCAAAGGCCCATCTGCCAACACATTCAGTTGTGAGAGAGCTACAGAAGCTGCAGCCTAGGGGGGAAAAAATCAATGGAGCRTGCGTTCAGAGCATGGAATCACGGAATGTTTGCTGCCAAAGAAAAATGCTGTCTGTCAAACACGTGCTCAAATAATGTGCAGAATTGTGGCTGTATTCACTAGACAGACTGGACTTGCGTGTGCAGGCTTTGAACAGGRCACAAAGGCGAGAACTACCGATCCCACTGAATGAGGCACTTGAGATTCCTCACCCCARGATATGATAATACAGAATAACAGATAATACAGAATCGTTTATGTCGGAAAAGACCCGTAAGGTCCAGTCCAACCATAAAACATAACTCTTGTTTTTAAATGCAAATCCAATTATTTAAACTTCACAGTCTCCTTCAGGGAGGAAAAACGCGCCGCTTTCAAAGGTACAGGACAAATGCTTACACCAAGCACGATGTCCTGGCAGGAAAACAGCCAAGGAAATGGCTGGTGACAAGTGGGACACAGTGGGGTCTGTCCCRGGACATCTCCTGGGGGCAAAGGGCAAAGTGAAGGAGAGCCCTCGTGGGGTTTGCAGATGATGCTGGACTGGGGAAGGGGAACAGGGGGCAGCCAGGGTGTGCCAGAGCRGGGCTGCCACCCACAGGGAGCAGAGCAGAGGGGAAGGATAAGCTGGAATCCATTCCATTGAATTCAGCAAGGACCAGAGCCCAGAGTGAGAGCTGGGATCATCTCTCCTCCTCAGCACTTGTCCTGCACCCAGCCTGGAGCCCCATGAGCCAGGACAGACACTGGGAAGACCAGACAGGTTCAGGGGAGGTCACCGAGGGGATGGGGTTGGAGCACTCGCCCTGGGAGGGGAGGGTCAGCCTGGAGCAGGGAGAGCTGTGGGCACTCGAGAGCCCCTCGGTGCCTCCGGGGAGGGGATCCCGGGGCTGAGGGCTCTTCATGGGAGTGCCCGGCAGGAGAAAAGAGAGTGGCAGCAGCTGAAAGTGGAGAGGCTTGGGCTGGAGACAAGGAAAAACTTTTTCCCCACAAGGACAAGGTGGTGGAGCAAGGGCCTGGAGAAGTTGTGCCACCTTGGAGGATTTCAAGCCTCGACTGCCTGAAGCCCCAGGCAACCTGGTCTGACCCCTTGAAAGACTCTGCTTTAGGCAGGAGGCCGAAGGAGAGATCTCCTAAGGTGCCTTCCAGCCTGAACTATTCCTCAATTTTGTGATTTTCCACAATTAGTRACTGCATTGTCTCTATTTTTTCACTGATCCTTAAGCTTTGACTAGTGTATGACAGGCTGTGGCACCTAACTCCTCACAGGTCCATCAATCTGTGGGTAACAGAACCTATCTTGTCCGTGACACGTTGGTCTGAAGTTATTTATCTGTGAGTTGTGGTCCGTCCCTAGAGGCGGGGGGAGGAGGGGAGGGCAGGAATAACTGTGCATGCCTGGTCTGTGGTGGTGTGTGCTGATATGCTGTGCACCAGTGTACRTTATGGGTAATGCCATGCTCTTATTTAGCATCATGACAGGCTCCTGCTTCATTGCAAAACTGCCTCAACGTGGAGAAAACCAGCTTAATTTATTGTCAGTTTAACTACATTCAGCGAGAAACAACAACAAGGATTAAAAAAGGTTTTCTAACCTCTTCATCCAGAGGCAATTTTGGGTTATGTTTTCTTCATTGTGTGCACAACATTTCTGAGTTGTTCTGTATCCTTCAGGGAGGTATCCACTATTGATTGAAAAATATAAGGGGATTATGGTATTTATTGTCTTTTAACACGTATTTGCACTAAGCTGTAGCTTAAATTTAATAAGGAAAAGGATTGACTTTCTTTAGTCAAGCAGTGTGGAATAAACAGGCTGAGAACAACCATAAACTAAGCTGCAGGAAGAGCTTGTTCTTGGTCTTACCAGGACATTGTGCACAATAAAGCACCATGGTCTTCATGATTCACCTCTCAGGTAAAATCAAAATGGTTCATCACACAAAGCTACCCGGTGATGGAAACAAAAAATGTCCCTGGGCTGGGGCAGGGGCCTGTGAGTCAAATGCTTGGAAAAAGAGACGTGGCACAGCRAGCCCAAGGTGCAGACACGCATTTGGCTCAAGGCAAGTGAGAGCCTTTAGTGCCAACACCTGAAGGGACTCCAGGGACAGGAACCGGGCAGTGGCAGGAAGGAGGCTCCTGCTGTCGCTGGCAGGTAAGGAGCTGCAAAAGAGATGTGGAGCAGGCACGTTCCTGATGGAAAATGAACCTGTTCCTGAGCCCTGACGTGAGCACTCCTGTCACTGCAGTTACAGTTCAATTACCTGTCCTGCAGGCACTGTTTGGCTTTTTTAGCTCAAACCCACTGCAGAAAGCAGACAGGATTCACCATGTAAGGTGACAGCACACCAAAATTCAGCCCCTGTGATCTGGGTGCTATTTGGGGTCCCCAGTGTCTCCACACTGTTCCCTGAGCTCCTCTCTCTGTGTGGGATGACTTTTGCCATATCACTGAACATGTCACATGGAGCCTGAGGTTTAAATGACATGAAGCCATAAAAAAAGGCATGAATTAAAAGAGAGGGGAAAAATGGGTCTATTTTTTTCCAAGCCATGAATGGAAAACTGTTTCCAGTTCAAGAAACAATTTAAAATAACAATAACAAGTGACACTAAGCACAGATCATTGCAATATCTCCTTTATCAGTCTACATTGAAAAGACTTGGCTGCAAGATGGATTTTGCATTGTAACTCTCCCCAGAATGGGAGGAAAAAGAGGAGAATAAATGATTCCTGAGGAAAAGAAAAATGCAAAACCTCTTGGTGAAGAAACTAGCGTGAGTTCACTACAACTGTAGACCATCCATTCCTTGGGGAAAGCAACATCCATCCATCGGGCAGGATTTTAGCTTTGATGGCAATGCTGATGAAACTTCTGTCTCTTCCTGTTGCTGCCACTGACTCCAAATAATGATAGATATGCAAAATCTGCCAAAGACAGGCAGAGACTGCAAGAAAGAACCAGCCAGTTAGCTGGGAAAGAGACCAAAAGAATGTCTTCAAATCTCTCCTTTTCATCCTTTCCCCTTGTCTTGTTTGACCTGTCTCCTTTGAAGTGGGGAACCCTGTTAGCAACCTCAACCAAAATAGTGAACCTACTGAAACATATTTTCCCTCACTTCAGCTGTGAAGAACACTGAGTGATTCTGTTGTCACTTGACAAATAGGAAGAGTTTCCCATGGGCTTCTGCGATTTGGAGCCCTTTCTGAAACTTCCTGCCCTTGCCTTGGTGGGTTGGGGTTGCACTGCAAACTAAAGCAAGAAGGATCACTGCAGTTAGAGAAAGACTTTCTACCTCGCTGGGAACTCTCAGGGAAAAAAGATGATGTAGCCAAGGCCATGCAACCTGCGCAGCGCTTTCCTGCTCTGAGGGCAGCCGGGACAGACCAATGTTTTTTCCTCCCGTCCTCGACGGTGACCCCGGGACGGGAYGCAGCGCGGGGAGAGAGCCCGGCACCGCTGCCAGTGCCCT
>JACAXG010000254.1:0-178529 GCA_018881555.1 Amblyornis subalaris | reverse complement strand
CCGGGCTGCCGGGGGCTGCGGGACGGGCCCGGCGGGGCTGCGCTCACAACGCCCTCGCCCGCTCGCCCTGCAGCTGGCCCGGCCCTGCCCCAGGGCTGGCGCTGCTCTTTGCCCGGCCTTGGGGATGCTGCAGGAGCTCTCCGTGAGGGCGTGTGAGCCCAGGGCTCGGTCATGAGCAGGCCCAGCCGCAGGGAGCATCATGTCCCTTTGGAGCAGGGGAGAAAAGCCCTGGCAGTTGGGTTTCTGGCAGTTGCCTCCTGCCAAGGAATGGCAGTGGGACAGTTTTCCCAGAAGGCTGAACGAGTAGGGGAGAGCTAAACAGACTTGGTTGTTGAAAAGCCCTAGAACATGTGGGGACCCTAACTCTCCTTGGGAGGATCTGAGCTTTCCTCTTCCCTGATAGAAGTACAATTGCTGCCAAAGGACCAATACTGACCCAGTGTTCCCTTTGCTTCCTTTCTTCTTCCCTTTCTGTTGCACAGCTCCCTTGTGCCAGAATTTCGGTGGTTTCTACCCTGAGGATTTTGAGCTGCCTCCAGGCCCTTCCAGGACAAGTGCAGGTGCTCAAGAGATTGAGGCTTCCCCACCACCTCCCAAGAAAGTGTTTGCTAGTCGAGAACTTCTTGGGGTTTCAGCAGAGGAACCAGGCACATACGTCTTCATACTCCAGCCTGAGCTCATCATTCCTCTGTTTCCTGAAGAGCTTCAAAGCCCTGCCATGGCCCCTCCAGAGCACAGCAGCTGCACATGTGCAGAGCAGCACTGCCCAGCCTACAACCCATCAGGTAGGAAAAGAGTTTCTACACTTGCTTTTGAAAAAGATCATGGAAAGTGACCAATTTAAGTACTTTTCCACAATGCTCTGTCAGGGGTAGATCTGAGGTGAGAATCAGAAACAAAGTGCGAAGTGTAGTAGGAAGAGGGACCTTTAAAGCCAAGAGATTCTCTGTCTGGTTTTCCTGTCCTCCAGATTTTAAGGGTCTCCTGGGCATTTTCCAGATGGCCTGTCTGTAAGGGTGAAAGACTGAGGACGAAAACATTTGCCCCAACTGGTCAGTGTTAGGTGAACTCCACTTTGTCTTTGAATGAAGCAAAATTAGGATGATGGTAGGATATTGCAGATGTTAAGATTGTCTGTCCTGCCAATAAAGCTGTTCCATTGAAATGACCTCTCTGTGTCATTCGAAGAGTTTTCATGTATGTGTGTATTAATTTTACAAGCCATACTTTAATACACATACACAGAAATTAGAATAAGTGCCTTTTAAGATGAAGAAATCAGTCTTGCAATCCCCTGGGAATTTCAACTACATTTCTGGAATTGAGTTTCCTGTGTGATTCCTGTGATGTTTGATCCAAGGAAGTAGCAGAGCTCTGTGTCCCAAAGGCACATTCTGGAGCCTGACCAATGTGTTTGGATTCTTGCAGCCACACTGTGCAGTTCAGCCCCCACTGCTCCGAGTGGCTGTGCTGCTTGTRCAGCATCGGYGCCCTCCAGCTGGCCATGGAATGCACCTGGGGAAGAGCAATGGCCACCAGTGGATCTGGGCCTCGTGCTGGAGACACTGGAGGAGATGCTTTCRTCATCCCTGCCTGAGAGGTTTCCCTTTGCTCAGGTAACTGCACTGGACAGCAAGGGAAGGGGCTGGACTGAGAGCTTCTGAATGTTGTTGCATGGCTGAGAAGTAAAGGCTCTTGAATTGAGCTTTGAATGGATAGGGAAGGATTTGCTTGGTAAAGCAGGATTTCCAAAAGCAGAGGGAATGAAAAAGTCTCCTGCCTTAGTGAGGATGAGAGGTGTTGGCCAAGTTTGGGTGCTCCTTTTCCTGGGAAGAATCCGAGGTGCAGGAGCGTTTCTGGTGATGAAGTGGAAGCTCTGTAGGTTCCTAGAGGCTGCCTTTGGTCTGAAATAAGAGCAGAGTGTTTGGAGAATTGCCACTGAAGGCAAAGTCTCCCTTGCAGGGAGGGGCATGCGAGAGGTCCCTCTGTTAGGGCACAAATGTGGGCTCTGCCTCTTTGTGGTTGGCAGCCCAAGGCAAAGCAGGAGCTGGGCTGCAGCTGCTGCTGCTGTGTGAGCCCTGCCGTGCGTGTAGGTGCTCCAAGAGCCACATTGGGGATGTGCTGGAGCTGCAGCTTTATTRTCCTCTCAGTGTCTCRATGCSTCCGGTCAMGGTTCTGGCTGGGAAATCCTCAGCTGGGCAAACTCRCAGGTGTTGCTYTCYRTGTTCCAGAGCTCAGTCCCCTTCCTCTTGGGTGTCTGTCTGGGAAGAGCTGTGTGTTCCCATCCAGTSCCTGCAAAGCTGCAGCCTGGATGAGACTGTTGTGCTCAGGGCTGTGTAGGAAGGAGCACATCCCTCTGCCAGGAGTTGTCAGGACTCCTTCCTTAGTGCCCACTCCATGTGTGAAGTGTTACACCCACATTAGATATTGTCAGGTTTGACAGCTTTTGGACTGTGTTTGAGAAGCAGATCTTCTTTACCCTAGTGATTTTTGCTGCATGATCATGGAAATACCCCAGTTCCATAGATGTTTGCCTGCAAAATATGTATGGGGCAGCAGCAGAGGGCTCCAAAAAGCGACACCTTGTGATTGATTGTCTGAGCAATGGAGTGGGGTGTGGTGAGACTCCCAGCCAGGAATGTGTGCTTTGCCTGTTGTTTTGCAGCACACAGCCCTGGGCAGTGCTTGGAGTGAGATCTGTCCCTGCTGACACGTGTCGGGAACCAGGAGGGCTCCTGGATTTCTGCTGGCTGATTTCTTACAGCTTGTGGGATAAGGCAGGTTCAGAGTGTGAGGACACGTCCCCTCACTTGGTGTGTTCTGGTTTTCTGAGTTCATGTTTTGCCTAATAGGTCATTTTATGAGAGCYTGAGTTTCCCTTTGGCAACCTGAATTCTGAGTTACAGACACTTGTCATGTGAACCATATGGGCAGTGTTCCCCACGTCTTTCACGTCCTGTTGGAGTGGAGAACAGTTATTGTGTCCTTGAAGTGATTCCAGTGGAATATCAAGTGATTTTTGGGTTATTCCTTTCTGTTTTTCTTTCAAGGGGAATGTTAGTGTTGCACCTGAGTCTGCAGGCAGGGCGCCTGTGAACAAGGCTGCAGCAGAGGGAGCTTTGCCTGGCACTGTGAGCTGCAGGAACACTTCCCAGGAGCCAGAGGAGCCCGGTAAGAAGAGAGCCCACATTCTYTTAGAGGTGTCTGAGAGGCTGCTGGGAGCCTGACTGTGACAGGAAGGGAGATCAGAAGAGTTGAGTTGTTGTCTGCAGGGTTGGKGCTTCCTTGTGCCTTTAGTTCAAATCCTGTCCTGGTCCAACCTCCCAGAGCAGTGCCCTCCACGCTTCTGCAGGTGCACTGACACTGAGTCCTGTGCTGAGCCAATAGAGCAGTGAATAAACCTGACCTGCTGGGAGTTGTGTCACCAAGCTGGATGTCCCAATTTTGAGCTGAAGTGCATGGATAAGTTTGCTGCAGGGTGACAGTGCTCTGGAGGCTGCATTGAGTGACTCTTGAAGCAATAGGGAAAAAATCCAGCAAAAAGTCAGGGTAGAAGTCCAAACTTTTTGTCTCAAATCACTAACTCAATGTAGTACCAGTCTGCTGATCCCTATCCTGAGACAGGAGAAAAACAAGCAGCAGAACATGAGAGGCCAAACAATTTGCAAATCACAAATCCAGTAACTACAGGAAAAGCCTAAATGTGCCCAGATTAGCCAGACCTCAGAGGAGAGAGGGAGCCCTTTGGATCCATCCTGGAGCAAAGCTGGTGCAGCGTGCAGGCCTCATAGGGAGCTCTTTCCCTCGCAGCTCTTCATCCCAGAGCTGATGGTCGAGTTGGAGGAGCTGTTGCTCACTGCAGAGGGCACTTTGGAGGTCCCAGGGAACCGTKCTGGGTCATAGCTCACATCACCCTTCAGCTTCAGGCATTTCAGTGRGGACTGAGGTCTCTCTGTCAGCACAGAGAAAGAACAAGGCTGGGGTTCCTTGTGTGAGCTGGGACTGTCTGTGTTTCAAGCTCTCGTGGGTGCCATTTGCACTGCGAGTGCTGCGACTTTATCGGGATAGTTCAAAACGTGACACTTTTGGAATCTTGGAAGGCTTCCTGTTCTTTAGAGAGCAGGCCTCAAATTGCCAMGGGAGAGTCTGCCTTTCAGGCCATCTTTTACAGTCCCTGATGGAAGTACAGTTGCTGCCCAASGGAAACATGCACAAGGGCCAGTATTGACTTGGGATTCCCTTTGCTTCCCAGATGTCCATCTCCTGTACCTAT
This sequence comes from Amblyornis subalaris, assembly GCA_018881555.1. Classification (NCBI taxonomy): domain Eukaryota; kingdom Metazoa; phylum Chordata; class Aves; order Passeriformes; family Ptilonorhynchidae; genus Amblyornis; species Amblyornis subalaris. The sequence continues at coordinate 174,256 of JACAXG010000254.1, read as the reverse complement.
CCAGGAGGGCTGCTCTGCGTGGGAGGAAGAGACCGAGGGAGAGCCTGTGACCATCAGACAGGTGGAATCCCTCTGTCTATAGTTACATTTATAAATGTCTATAGTTAAATTTATATATCTATGTAGTTAAATTTATAGATTTATATAGTTGTATTTATAGATGTCTCAGTTATATTTCTAGATCTGTATAGTTAAATTATATATAGATATATATAGTTGTATTTATGTATGTGTAGTTACAGATGTGCATAGGTACATTTATAGGTGTGCATATTAACATTTATATAGAGTTATATCTATATATAGTAATATTTATAAATGTATATAGTTATATAGTTACAGGTATGAAAATATTTAGGTACATAGATTGATATTTGTAGAGGTATAGGATGCATTTTCACCTCTTTCCTTTCTCTCCTGCTTTCTCCATCTCCTGCTTTTCCCCCCATGCCCCCTCTGTCCCCTCTTCCTGTGCTGGGTCCGAGCTGGCGGCCGGGCCGGGCGGAGCACCAGTTGCAGCCCCGAGTGTCCCGGGAGCAGTGGGAGCTGCTGGTGGCCCCAGGCACTGTCCCCTGAAGGGCGGTGAGACTGAGGGGGCTGAGGAGGTGGTGACACTAAAGGGACAGAGACATTGAGGTGCTGGTGGGGCTGAGGGGATGGTGGGGCTGAGGGATGTGGGGGAACAGAGGGGAATGGTGGGGATGGAGGGAACTGTGGAAGCTGTGGGGAATGGTGGGGCTGAGGGGTCTGGAGGAGCTGATGGGGATGGTGGGGGCTGAGGGGACAGGGAAGTATCACAGGGTAAGGAGGATGGTGGGGCTGAGGGAACTGGGGAAGCTGTGGGGAATGGTGGGACTGGGGTCTGGGAGAGGAGAGGGGATGGCGAGGCTGAGGGGACAGGGAAGTGGCACAGGCTGAGGGAGTGGCAGGTCTAAGGGGACTGGATGGGTGTGAAGGGACTGACAGGGGTGAGAGGACTGTGGGGGTCTGAAGGGCCTGGGGGCCCGGGGGTTTGCCGAGGGGATGGCAGGGCTGAGGGGATGCCATCAGCATGGATGGAGGGGATGGAGGGGGCCAGCAGGGAGCTCAGTGGGGTCCAGGCCTGCAGCTCTGCCAGGCTGCGCAACCAATTCCAGAGCCTCCACTTCTGCCACGACCATCCTGAGCTCCTTCAGAACAGCCAGAACCTGACCAGTGCCAAGAGGGAGAAGCTGAAGGCCCCCAGCAACACGACAGGACAGGGACCTGCTGCTGCCATCCGAGACCCTCGGTGAGGCCAACAGGGCCGGTGAGACAGGGTGGGCGTGAGGGTGGCGTGGGCTTTGGCCGCGGGCACTGGCCCGAGGCAGGAGGGGGCCCTGCCCTTGCCGGGGCTGCTCAGCTCCGCTGGCCCGGCTGGCCCAAGGGCTGTGCTTGGGCGAGGCGGCGGTGCCGGCAGAGCCCGGGAGCTGTTCCGGCCGTGCCGGGCTGCCGGGGGCTGCGGGACGGGCCCGGTGGGGCTGCGCTCACAACGCCCTCGCCCGCTCGACCTGGTTTTTCTTTCTAACCTTCCTTGGGAGCATCTGAGATTTTCCCTTCCCTGATAGAAGGGAAGGGAAACTTCCTGATATTGACTCAATATTGCCTTTGCTCCCCAGATGTCCATCTGCTGGACCTGTCCAGGAAGGCTGCACAGGAAGAAGTGACTGAGGAAGAGTCTGTCAGCCTTGAGCAAATGGAATCCATCTGAGTCTATTCATAGATGTATATATATTTATATAAATACATGGATATTTAGATAGGTGGATTGATATTTGTATAGATATATTTATATCTGTATCCAGTTTATGTATGTTTTCATATTTTTGTCTGTATTTAGTTGTATTTACATACGTATCCAGTATAGCTGTCTCGTTATATTGATGTACTTACAGGTATATGGATATTTAGAATACTGTATTGATACTTGTATATTTATATATAGGGAGTTTATGTATATATTTTATATGTATCCTGTATATTTAATATATGGTTATATTTATGTCTGTACCTTGTTATTATTTAAATATATACAGCTGTATTTAAATATGTATAGAGTTGTATGGTTATGTAATTATATTTATTCAGTTAGGAGGTACAGGGTTATTTAGATAGGTGTATTGGTGTTTTGTATTTGTATATGGGCTGTATAGCTGTAACAATCTGTAATAAATTATTTTTTTTAACTTAAATTGATATTTGTATATTAATCAGCAGCACAGTTGTAGCAATTTGTAATAAATTTAATTTTTTAATTTAAGTTGATTTTTGTGTATTTATATAGCAGCACTGCAGGTGTAGCAGTTTGTAATAAATTAATTTTTAAACCGAAATTGATTTTTGTGTATTCGTGCATTAGCAGTGCAAGTGTAACAATCTTCAATAAATTAAATGTTTAAATTTAAATAAGTGTTGATTTGTGTTTTTCAAAGCAATGAGCAGATGTAAATGTGATGATGCTTTAGGATTTTGGCAATGAGTGAAGGGAACTGGGGAAGATCTCCAGCCATGCCCAGCAGATGCCCCAGTCCCAGCCAGGCTGGGCAGTGAAACCGTAGATTTGGGAAGCACAGCAGAGCCGCACGTTCGGGAATAACTCGCTGCAAGGGCCTGCTCAGAAAACAGGACTCCCCTGAGYGTAGAGCTCCAGGCAGGAGAAATCATTCTCAATGGACAAAAGAGAGAAAATACAAAACGTGAGGATACTCTAGGAGCCTGATTAGATTGCCTTAATCAGCACTGTCTGGGTACATCTTCAACAAAAGTCATTTGTTAAAAATTAAACACCTTCCATGAAAGACGGATTACACTTTTCCCTTCACTCACCTTGCTGTGTAAATGGACAATGTCCTCATAACTGAGAATTTTTGCCCTTCAGCACCTCCCTCGCCCACACTAAATAAAAGATCATGTCCTACCACTTGTCACCGTAAACGAAAACAGCCCTGCATTTGTGACAGCATTTGCAAAGTCTTCCCTCCTCCTGTCCCCACATCTCATAAGCTGTCTGAACCATCCCCTTCTTGTCCGAACTCTGTCTGAGGTGAGTGAGGGCTTCAGGAACTAAGGAGAGTGGAATACCACCACAGGTAGCAATGTTATGCAAATCTTCCTAAGCAGCAGTAAACTCTGGATTTGCCAGTCTTCCCCTGGAATATTGTTCTACTCATGAATGATCTTAGAGGACACTGTACCTCCATCTCACACAAGTTTCATTGCAAAGTTTGTTTTCTTCATGGCTTGAATTGAGGAAAATAAGAATTGCAATTTTTAGGCTGAAATTCTGGTTCTGGTGCAGCTGGATTTGCTCCATTATTTGCTTTGGAAAATAGAATCAAAGTTTTGAATTTGTTGCAGAAGTTGGTTGGCAGCCCACACAGAGACTTGAGTGAGGCCCAGGTGTTCCTGCTGCGTGCTGGTCCAAGGGGCAGGTCAGGAGCAAGATCCCCCTTTTTGCAGATGGAGTCTCTGTCTGTTGTTGTCTTCAGGGCTCTCTGGGGTAAGACATGGTAATCCAGCCAGAAACTGTGGATATGGGAGTTCTGACAGTGACCTGCTTCTCCACAGTGAGGGACAATGCCAGCCCAAAAGCCACTGCTGGAAAGTGTTCTTGGTGCTGGAGAAGGCCAGGCTGTCCTTGTGCAGTGGTGACCTTCAAAGGGACCTTCCCACCTTGTGCTGCTTTCAAAGGGGAGCTGGTTGCCTTCCACAAAATGCTGCTTTTGTCCAGCTCTTTGAAAGGTTCCAGCCAGCACCAATTCCTGCTGCTCACACCAGCCCCTTTCCAAGCAGAAGGTAATTTTGGGTAGGCACCCTGACAGCTTGGTGGCAAGAGAATAAATACTCCTGAGTATTATCAACTGAGTGTTATCAACTGAGTATTATCAACTGAGTGTTATCAACTCAGCTGACTGTTACCAACTCTCTGTCAGAAGCTGCATCCACAGCCCCTTACCTCTTCCAGTTGTCTGTGACAGATGTGGAGAAAGCAGCAGGAAATCACCGATCATGGAAGGGAAAGTGGAGAGGGAAGGCAGTAGCTGATCCCTGGGGTCTTGGGAGCAGCGAGAGTCATCCAAACTAGGACGTCTTCTGGGTTGCGGAGGTAAGAGTGACAAACCCAGCAATCCTCTGCTGGAGACTGGAGCCAGCCATGAAGATGAGTGTGGCAATCTGACTCTTGTAAAACAGAGAGAAAGGTGTCCCTTGGTATTTCCCAAAGTTTGGATGGGATCTGAGCCGTCTGATCTAGTGGAAGGTGTTCCTGCCCATGGCAGAGGAGTTGGAACAAGATGGTCTTTATGATCACTTCCAACTCAAACCCCTCTGTGAGTCTGTGAATTACAAAGCCTGAATGACAAAGGGAACACAACAAACCTGGGTCCCCCGCTATGTTATTGGAAGTTGTGTCACCTGGACATGGGTTTGGATTTGTATTTCAGGCTCCTACAGGATTTATGTGTGACTTTCCCCCGTTCAGTGCCTCAACAGATGCCAGAAGAGACTATTTGCAAGCACAGTACTGGTTCACCTGCCTATGAACCTGATGGGAGAAGTATATTTGTGTTATTGTAATGTCTACTCTGTGCAGGGAATATTTCTTTTGCAGTTGGAATATGCAATGTTCATACACAATGCTTATAGATGCATGAATATCAGCTTTAAATTCTAATTCCCTCTTCACACAAGGATATGTAATCCATCAGAAATATTTAACAAGAAGCCATATAAGCTTTGGGCTTGATCGTATGGGTTGTTGAAAGTGTGAGATGAATAAGGGCAGCTCTAATAAATTCCACTCTTTCTAGTTGCAATTTGTCCTTTATCAACTCTGTTGCATAGAAATCACTTATTTACTGCAGAGACTCAATGAAATTCTTTAATACAGATGAGAATTGGGCAATTCAGACTGATTAAAGGAGGAGTTTTTTGTTACTGTGAAAAGACAATCTGAATTACCTGTTTGCTGTACATCCTGGAGGAGGCTTTGCAGTTTAAGAATGAAAAGGAAAAAACCTTCCTCTGAAGAAGTATCTTGAAAGAGTTTTTTGCATAATCAGAAGCAACTACACTGACATTGACCTCCACAATTATAAATGCACACCAACTACTCACATGACTTAATCTGGCCTTGATTTTGAGCTGCAATTCCAAAATCTCATACATATGTGTCTGTACTATAAACAACAAAGGAGAGCAGAAATACCAGCATTTCTCATCAGCCTTTTGGGTTGGAAAGGCCATTTTATGTATATTCCCTTAGCTGTCAGCCTAAAGTCTGCTGTGCAAAGCTTAGGTCTACCTTGGACCTTATGTACTTCTTTAGCACCAACACAGGTGCAAACCTGGTATGAAACCCTCCACACATCACACTGATTTAGACTGGCACAACTTCACTGCTCCAGCACAGAACTTCTTTGCTTGCTCCTGCAAGTCCCTCTGCATTACAAAAGCTGAAAATCCTTTCCCTAGTGGAAGTGAAATCAGTGCCTTGCTCTCTGGGTGTGGTAGGATTTTACACCTGTCCTGAYAGAYAAAGGAGAAACAAATTTGTGCATRGRATACCATTACAGTTAAATCTTTGGTTTGAGAGCAAAAGGACAATGTTAATTTAGTTAATGTTAATTAAGGAGTTATTTTGCCTGGAATTTGTTGAGATGAGAACAAACTGTGGTCTGCTGGCAAGAGCAATGCTGTCCTTGRGGGTACAAACCTCCCTGAAAGATGAGCAGGCTGTTGTCACAGAGGTCACATCTGCAGGATGAAAATCCACCGTGCTGTTAATTTGATGTAAGCTAAACACAGCTCTTCATCCTCAGCAAGGACTTGCAATTGCAACAATGATATTGACAGACACAGCTCTTGTTTACAAGTGTTTAGTTAAACTGTCAAAAAAATCAGCACCCACCCTCCCTTGTCCTTCTTTGCCTCTGGCTGCTGAGATGCTGCTGAGAGAGGATGAGGCAAAGTCCGTCAGGGCAAACTGAGGAGACTTTCCAAGACATAGAAACTTCCTCTTTTCTTTCATTTTCCAGTGACAATAGAGGAGTTTGTCTTGAATCTCTGTGTCAGCAGAGAAGTTGTGCTTGCCCATCATGGCTAGGAACTGAGCAACCTGGATTTTTATTGCTCTAAAATCCAGAGCAACCTGACCTCCTGCAGGAATATGGAGATAAGGGTCAAAAGGGATTTCTGGAAAGTTGTAATAAGCAGATAATGGTATTATACATATATAGATAAAAAGGCAAAAAAACTCATAAAGCATATAGAAGTGAAGTAAACCTAATCTGAAAGAAGTATTTTATTGTAATAAACAGTGAGGACTGCAGATCACAGGAGAAGAGGTTTCTGGTGGGAGGACCACCAGTTTTAAAAGTAGGACCAGCTCTTGAGGTTTGATTTGTTCTGTCTTTCAGACTGCAAAGAAGACTTGGTGTTCCAGAGTGGAAACTGCTGCTAGAAGTTTGAGAATAGGGTGTGATAAGAACACCAGAGAATTTTCTCTGTTTATAGGAAGAAGCCCTGCAGAGCTTTCCTATGGCTTTGATTGAAAGTAGAAGTCCTGTTTTTACTACGAATTTGGCTCTCTCGGTGTTTTGGGGAAAGAAAAAGAAAACAACAAACCACCTGAAGTCTGTATTGAGATGAAGTGTATCACAGAAGGTGAACAGTTCACCAAGGCAAGAGACCTCCACACAATTTAAACTGTTCTTTCCCTAATAACAATAATTTCCCAGTACACGTTGATTTAAGCAAGCACCAGCAGAGTAAGTCAGATTCTCTTTTCTTGTTCTGGCCTTTCACATATCACTAAGGAAAGGTGAGGCTGTGTTATTCTCAGCTAGATTTCAAATTCTTCAGAAGTCAAAACTGAATTCAAGTCAGGTTCATAAACACTGTAACTTCCAGACTTCTAAAATCCTATATTCTTTTGTATTTGCCTGGAGAGTCAAGCTTGCTCCTTGACAAAAAGAGAAGACTAGATATGGGACTAATCCTTTCTTTGATAGGAAACAGTTTTCAACAGAAATGTGGAAAAAAGGCCTTTGAACACAGCTTTACCTACAAGAAAGCTGACTGCTGCAGCAAATACTTATCAGGACAAAAAAAAAGGCATGGGCTGTCATTTTCTGTTATTAACTGTGCATGAAATAGTGCTACTGAGCCTGTGTTTTCAAGACTATGAAACCCCTTGGTACAATGTGCATCTCTACTTAATCTCCTTAACAGTGCAATTTATGCTGGGTTCTAAGAGCTCTGTTTAATTACTTTAATGCTTTGATCATTCCTGTGCATACACAACATTCAAAAGCCATTAACCATAGCACTCAGTGTTTGGCAGATATTTGGTCTTGCAGGAAAACTTTTTACTAATTTTTTTCCTCTCTCTTTTAACACTCACTGGCTTTAGTTGTTATCGAGAGCTAGAGCGGTAAAGCATGTGGGAAAGGGCTATTTATGATAGCAAACCTATGTATCGTCAGAAAATGTCCTTTGGACAAATTCGGAATTTCCAAAAAATCTATCCTCTCCCTTTCCCTTTCCCTTTCCCTTTTGTCAAGGGTTACTCTGGAGGCAAACTCCAGATCCCCACACTTAGTTCTTCAGAGGAGAGGAGACAGCAAAAACAGGCTGCAAACTTGAAAAATGATTAAATGATTTATTTCACTAACTCTACTAGGAATAGAAAGAATGAAAAATAATGAAAAAATATTAAGGCATAATATACAAATATCACTCTCCCCCCATACATGCCAATCTTTCTCACTGATCACATAAAGGACATAAACATGAGATTCTGATCTTATGATTAAGAGTTCTTATTGCCACTTTATGGGATTAAGAGAATTCTTTCTGTAGTGTAGTGGGATCCATCCCACGGAAGACTGTTCCCTAAGAAGTATCTTCAGCGTGGTTCCAAACCTTCCAGAAACACCACAGCCCGCCCAGGTTTTTTGCAGTGGTGTATCCTCTCTCCCACAATATACTCTGCAGTTTGTGGGTCACAAGAAAAGTCTGTTGGGGTTAAACCTTTTAAGAGTAAGTCACTCCAGCCTAAAGGCACCAAAGGCAACAGGCTCCTGCTTTGCTCATAATCTCCAAAGGCTGCAAAGGCTGCAAATTTCACCTGCACACAACATAAAAATGTTCTTATTTTAGGCTGTAAGTTTCAAACTCCCCCACGTCTAAACTGTGATTTTTAAAAGATATTTAGTTTGGTATTACTCCAGATCACACAGCACAGCTCACAGAAAAAGGTGGATCTCGATGCTGGTAAAGATGGCTTCCCTGGCACTTCCTGCCGCTCCTTGTCTTCTCTTCCATTGGGCTGCTGGCTCCATATTTAGTCTTTCACGTGACTGCTTTCCTTTCTCTCTAGCTTAGAGAAGAGGTTAATATTTGCAGAAAATGCCTACAAAAGTATTTATAACAGTTACATGCTCCCACTAAGATAATGCAGCTATAATGAGGCTTGCTTCCCCAGCCCTGAGGCTCTTCCTCCCCCATTCTGTTTTCTCTGTGCTGGCAGCCGTCCAAATTTTAGTAAGTCTTTTGGCTGCTACATAAATCCTCTGCCTTATCTTAAAAGCAAGGTGACCCTTTGATCTCACCAACTCATCTCTCTCTGTGTAGCCCGGCTCTGCTCAGCTTCTCTCGGCTCCTCTCGGCTCAGCTTAGCTTAGCTGCTTCTCTGTTTGGCCTTGGTCCAGATGGCAATAGACCAGCTCCTCTCAGGTCCAAACAGCAAAGGACTGGTGGGGGGTGAGGCTGGCTGCCCCCGCTGGCCCCCTGGGCCGTGGGCCCCTGGCCCAGGGGTTGGAGGGGAAGCCTCTCCTGCTTGTGGTCAGCAGGGAGCCAGGGAGCAAGAGAGGAAGTGAGGAAAAGTGCTGCATCACTTCCTAGATGTTTTTTTATAACATTCCATTCACAGAGACGTCACAGGAACACTAAGTGGCTCATAGGATTGTCCTTTACCTGTTTTTAACCAATCAAATTTGTCTCACGCCAGGTCAAACCGTGACATCTTTCCCTTTCCCTTTCCCTTTCCCTTTCCCTTTCCCTTTCCCTTTCCCTTTCCCTTTCCCTTTCCCTTTCCCTTTCCCTTTCCCTTTCNCCCTTTCCCTTTCCCTTTCCCTTTCCCTTTCCCTTTCCCTTTCCCTTTCCCTTTCCCTTTCCTTTTCCCTTCCCCTTCCCCTTCCCCTTCCCCTTCCCCTTCCCCTTTCCCTTGCTTTCTTCTCCCCCTACCCCTTCCCTCTTCACTACTATTGTCTCTTATTTTCACAAGCAGAGATTTTTATCAGTTGCCCTGTTCAAAAGTGATTTACCACCCCTTCATGAACTCTGTGAGATGATGATTGAAGGTGTTCTCTCCATTCTCTGAGAGGCATCTCTACACCATCCTGCACCTGCAGATGCTCTTATTTGGTGGCAGAGGCTGCCACAGCACTGCCAACAGCACCTGTGAAGCCACAGCTGCAGAATTTGTCAGTGCTGGCCTGAGGTGCTACCCCTGGAGTGGAAATATCAGTAGGAGCTCATGCTCTGCTTCCCAATGCTGACAAACCCCTGGAATCCCTTCTGCTGTGCTCAGGATCAGTGGCAGCACTGCCAGAGCAGGCAGAGGATGTGGCAAAGCTCCAGGGACACCATGGGCCGGGGCTCTGCGCAGCAGGACCTTCCCTTGCCCCATGGTCAGTTCTGCAGACAGGAATTGCCACACTCCTAGAAACACTCCTTCCTTCTTGGGGAAATCTGTTCATCTTTAGTCACTTGTGACTCTGAAGGAGGCCAAAGACTTAGCCCTTTTTTGTGATAAATCAGATGATGGGCAGTTCCTCTGTCCATGGAAAAAGAAAATAAAAATTCTTTTGACCTAAGTATCCTCCAAGCATGTACTTTGCAGGGGAACCCACACATGGTGCACTCTCTCTCTTTTACTGCTAACAAAATCCCAGTGCTTGATGCACACAGCCTCAGGATATTTTCATGAATAGCTCATAAAAAAGCACAATCAGCCTCTTGAGAAAAGCAAAGTGTGTTGTCTCACATAACCAAATAGTTTGACATTTGAATGTTTTGCATTTGCAACTGAGGCCTTGTAAGCAATTCTAATTGTTGTCAGTAGGTGAGGCACTTATGAACAATGAATTAAGTTTTACATGGCATTTCCTTGTGGATAATGGTCGTAAAAATGAGTGGATGCTTGGAGAGTGTGTTGCTATAATGTGGTATGTTCAGGGTATGACACACACAGATACATACACACACACAGAGTACAAGGTCTCTCCTTTATACTTTTCTTTTATAAATGCAGAGTTCTAAGAATTTATAATTTTTACTTGGCATAAAAGGTCAAAGGTGCAGTAGTAAACACTTGTTTAGCCTCCTGGCCCTGCATTCAGGCCATCCAGGGCCATAGGGTGCTACCTCAAAGCTGTTCCTCAGTCAAGAGTAGTAAGGCTCAAGGGCACCATCCTGCCCTCTTTGTGTGTCATCAGCATATGTGTGTCTATACATTAGTTTCTTCCAGTTCTCAAACGTCAAAAAATTATGTATTTTTGCACACGAAATATGGTCACTTTTGCTGATGTTAGTAACATTTCAAAGGGCCAAAGCTGATTACGATTTCTGAAGTTTTACAAAATAGAGATGCAAATGTCACAGAAAGCACAGTAAGGGATGAAGGTTTAATCACCCTGAAAAAAAACCTTCTCTTTCTGAAGTATTCATAGAATCACAGCTTGATCCAGAGTCCACTGATGCCACTCTGCCCCGCCCATGAGCCATCCTGCAAACGCAGAGCATGTCAACCCCAAATCTGGTTCTACTGCATGTTTTTATGCACGACTGTCTCCAAAATTTGCAGCAGCACAAGCAGGAGTCACAGCAAAGCCCCTTTTGAGGATGGCTGGGGAGATCCTTCACCCCTGTTCTGAACGGACAGGAAGAGCAGGTTCTCCCACAGCAGCAGGTTGGTGAGTCCCACGTCCCCTCAGCCTCGTGCTGTCACTGTCCTGTACCTTCTGTACCTCCTGTGCCCTGAGCCCAGGAAATGGGACATCTTGGCGTTACCAGTGACGCTGTTTCTGCTTTGGCCGGACGCTTCAGGAAGTTGATGCTCCCCTGGGCTGTGTCCATCCCAGGCCACTCCAGCTGTGGGACAGAATGCAGGGGCAGCACAGGGACAGAGGCCAGCCCTGGGCCACAGCAGGGTCCCTCAGGTTCATCGGGTACAGACAGTTCCAGAGACAACAAAAAAAACAGAAAAAACGGAGAACTGGGAACCAGGGGGATAAAAAGGAGCCTGTAGGCAGACTTTGAGGAGAAAACCTATAAAAATGAGCTCAGGCGGACCCAAGGGCAGGTAGGAAGGGGTTACCAACATCAATGTCTTCCTCCTCCACACGAAGAGGAGGAAACCCCCATCAATACCATCACAGAGCTCCCAGCAGGAGACCCAGGACACTGAGGGCTCCCTGTGCAGCCCCAGGCTGCAGCCACGAGCTGTGGGACCTGGGAAAGCATTTGAAGGGTGACACAGCACAGAGATGTGGCAGGGACTGGGGGCATTCTGTATTCAGTTCTAACTGCACTTCTGGGACTTTTCAGTATCAATTCATCCCAGGGGTGTGTGACTGGCACGAGGGCTCCAGGTGTAACACATTCCAGTTCCTGCACACACTCGTATCCCAAATGCATGGCATTTTCTCAGGCACTTCCTTTTTCTTCCAGATATTAATGAAGTTCAGGGGTTTAATGGTGATTTATTTGATTTAGGCATTTTATAATAAGCACACTGAAGTAAGAGGTTGGCACTAAATTTTGAATCAATACCGTAATTATATAATGCGTTCCCAAATGAAGTCAATTAATATCTATTATTTTCTACTCCTGTTTGTTCGCAGTGAAATTTGACTTGTACTCCATTTATTGCAAAATAAGAGGCATTTTCCAAACCTTTGTAACATTTATCAACAATGTTTACCAATCTTTTCATTTTAACCTAATCTGCTGCTTGAGACCAAAATATACAATCCTTCTGAACCAAAAAAAAAAAAAAAAATTAATTATCTGCGTTTTAGATCACATCACATCTGAATTCCAAGCAAAATACATCTCAGCTTCATTTATCCTTTTCTGACTATACTGTGACCTGTTCAAAGCCATCACGAAAACCTCATTTAGTGCCCCATTATGGATTGTTTGTGGACTTGCAGACTGGTGGGGGGAGCGCAGCACATGTACACAGCACTGCCAACTGCTCATGGCAACTCAAGCTTAACATTTTCTTGTCCCATCAGCTGAGCAGCGACATTAATTCAGTTCCCATGAATCCAGAAACTGTTAAAACCAACATAAAATATATCATTAACAAACAGACACTCTCATCACTGTTCCGGTGACTGTGAACAGGAAATCATGTCCTGCAGGAACTGAAGATGGTGTAGGCTGTGCAATGAGCACTGGATGTTCAGATGACAGAGGCTCTAGAAATACACAAAAAGTGCTGGTTTCAGTCTTATGTATCTGTATGTTCCCTCAAATTTATGGACAAGAAGCAGTTTGCTCCTATTTACAGCACAGCTGAGCGTGCAGCCCTTTCATGCTATGAAAGAACATGAATCTGACAAGGGAATATCTAAGTGGTTCATGAATCTGAAGAACAAATTGGCCAGATTTTCCTTTTTCCCTTTCACCTCAATATTATTGCCTTTTTGTAAGAAGCCAGGCATTTTCTCTTCAGGCTTGTTTCTCTATCACCTGTCTGCCAGCGCATATCCACGGACTTGGAGCTCCTCACCTCCGGGAACCTGGCACTGGCTGGGTTTGAGGGAGAGCTGGGCTACTTTTCACCTTGTTTCTCCTGGCGTTTTGTGGGAAGATCTGAGTGTGGCACTGGGGAGGTTCTCCAGAAGCACCTCAGCGTTCTGCCGTGTGCTGGTTCCACGGAGCCAACCCAAGGGCGCCGCGTGACAGTCGGGTTGGCATCAGACAGAAGTCCAAAGTGCTTGGAAGGCAACCCACACAGTGCTCTGAAACTGCAATGGGCTGAAGGCTGACCCTTCGTTCCACCCTGCAGACTAATGCGAGAGCAGGACCTGGTGGCTGCCGCTCAAACCACATCTGTCACCAACGTCCTGAACCTGGAGGGTTTACACCCACTCCCCTTCCACGGGGATTCCCATACAAAAGCCAAGATCAGCTTCCCTCACTCTGTTATGAGCTGGGTGACTGGAAGGGCTTTCCCCAGAGCAAGTTAAAAAGTGATGCACCAGTTCCACGGTACCTCAGGGGCTGTATTCACACACCTCCGTGTGTCGGTGCTGACTGAGCAGCTCTGTGCCCACCTCATCCCGATGGAGACGTCTCTGCGTGCAAGGAACGCCCTTGGAAAAGGTGGGCAGAGTGTGGGTACGTGTTATGTTAGTGTCAACTGCCCTAATTAATGTTAGGACTGCGGGGTTGGACTCAACGATCTTGGAGGTCTTTTCCAACCTCAATGATCCTGTGGTTCTGTGACTGTTGAGGCACCATTTTGGCCATGTTGCAGAAAACATAAACAAACACAGCAAAAGAACAGAGGAGGTTTCACAACAGTTCAGCGGGTATTTCATGCTGGATGCCTGAAAGTAGCAAGTAGCAAGCTGAGACATTTTAATATATCTTCCAATATTATATTTTAAGGTGATAGCACCTAAAACATTTTCCAAAAATGGCCCAGTACAATTTTATCATCATACAATCATACAAGTTAAGGAATACATTTTTGAAAAGTAGCTCATTACAAAGCCCTTTATTGTATTCTGGTGTTGTCAAGGATACCAGTATTTATGGTAAATGCCTTCCAAAGCAAGCCCTGACTCTGCTTAACAGGAAAAATCACAGAGACTGAGTTATATTTCTATAATTTCCTCCTACAATAAAGAGAATGTCAATTTAAGCCCCAGAAGCTTTTGTAATCACACCATCTACACAAGGATACAGCTAATTTTGAGATCCATCTTGCTTTCCCAGCACTCTGAGGTCTACCTAGCAGCTGAAAGAAAACGCTCTGTTATGAATACAAGCTGATGTCTGAGAACAGCACATTGATTGCTGGCAAACTTCGAGGCTTCCATTCTTCATTTAAAAGGTGGCACTGATGACCAATATTCTGCTTTATGTATCCTCACAACTTATCTGCTGGAGTCTGACTGTCCCAGAGAAGTTTCCTTACTTGTCAGCCAAATATACCAATGTCCAACATCCATCAGCAAAACTTCATCTGAACTATTAAATATTAAACACTGAGAGTTCCCCAGTGCTCATCTTTGGGGAATTGACAGTAATTCTGGCTGTAGCTATGCCAATTCACACTGAATCCAGTGCAGCTTGACCAGCAGACACCAAAAACCTGTGGAAGAACATCTAAATCATAAAGCAGCACATGGAGCCAGGGGGGAATTTCCCTGGAATCTCGGAGTGACTCAGAGAAGGTTGAAGGACAAGTCAGAGCTGAAAGATGGGCACTGCTGAGGTGCGGCTGCAGGGACAGTGTAACAAAAGAGGAGGCTCTACTCGCTCTTCCTGCATCCAGGTGGTCGCTCCCAACTCTTCCCTGCATTGCAGCTACAGTGTGAGCACAGCAGGGCACTGAGGGGACTGAAAAACAGCCTGGAAAACTGAAAATAGAGTGGTGAATGTGGCCCTCTGCCCTAAGGATACAGCCACAGAACAGCCCAGGGTGGGAGGGACCTATGGAGGTCCAACTTTTTGTGGGAGGAGGAGGGAGCCTCAGAGAGATTCCCTGGAACCCTGCCCAACTGCATCTTGGGAACCTCCAGCAAGGGGGACTCTGCCACACCCCTGGGAGGTTGTTCCAGCAAATGCTTCTTCCTACTGTAAGAAATTTCTTTCTTAGGTTGACAGAAAACCCCTCCCAGTGTTACTTGTACTGTTGCTCCTTGTTTTCTCCACGTGGCTCTTTGTCAGCAGAGATGCTCCCTCCTCTCTGTAGCTCCCCTGTAGGTCCTGGAACAAGGGGATGAAGCTTGTGTTCTCCAGGGAGAAAAGACCCAACTGCTTCTGCCTTCCCTCACAGCACAGGTTCTGCAGGCCTGTGATCGTTTTGTGCCCTCCTTTGGACCCTCCCCAGCCTGTGAGAGCAGCAGGGGAGAACAGGGTGAACCATCATCCAGTTTCAGTGGAAGCACAAACTTATGCTCAGTCAATGTGACCTTGGCTGCAACTGTAGCAGTTCAGGAGATATTTGGAGGAAACAAAAATGGAAATGGAAAAGGAATAATAAGAACAATAATTAAAAAAAAAAAAAACTGAAATGAAAAAGAGATAGGAAGAAAACTATCCCTAATGATTCTTTTCTACCAAAAATTTCTGTCAGTGGAGCACTGTTACAGCTGGCATCACAGAAATAGGAGCAATTATTTCTGCCATGAGAACTTTTTCTGTTGTGCTCACCCTGTTCTCCAGTGTTCAGGCTCCATTCAGGCTTGGTGGCTTGTTTGTAAATCCAGTTTTCCTTCTTTCCGAAAGGGACTGATTACATAACGTGTGGTTATCAGTTTCCCCTGGGCAAAGCAGCATAAGCCTCTTCCTGACTGAACTGAGAGGGAAGGGCTCTGCTCTAAAAACTGCAAAATGCTAAAGGACCTCCATCACTCTTTACTGTATCTCAGTATAAGATGCAATTCTGCTGCAAAATTTGGACAATTGCTTACAAATTAATGACCTTTCTTCATCAATGCTTAAATCTGAACATAATTTGCATTAGTCTTATAGAAACAATTTAAAGAGAAAAGTAGTTTTAACTGCTTCTGTACTCTCAACTTAATTGTTTTCTTACCAAAACACCAGGGACTTTGCTGTTTTTTAAAATAAAAACAAACACACAGAAAGGATTGTCTGTTCTCTCTGCACACAGAATGTAGACATTTCCCCTATTTGAGAAGTAAAGAATATTTACATTTGTCTTCAAAGATTTTTGAGAAGTGAAATTATTGATATGTCGTAATTTGAGGGACCAACCTTGTTGGGGCAAGAGAAGGATCCATGATTGCTTGAAGGAAAAGAGCATGACCTAAACATCTCACACATGTACGTGTCCTCAGCTTGGGCTCACCACTTGAAATGTCATTTCAGCTTTCACTGCGTTGGTCACAAGATCCCACATCACTGTTTTGGAATGGATATGGTTGTTCACGCTATTATGAACATAGCTCATACTATTCAAAAGGCTCATACTATTCAAAGTAGGCTCATACTATTGAAAAGTAATTATAAACCCGGCAATAAAAATGTACATTTGGCAAAACAGTATGTCCTTTTAAAGATTTTTATTGTTATCTAAGCTAAACATATCTAAGCTAAGCTAATTATTTCGAACTCTCGAAATAATAAGAAACAATGTAATGAAAACGGAAAAAAGAAACAACCCCATGGTTTGCACACAATCCATTAATTACATTGTACAGTCATTAATAATTTGATTACAGGAAGACTGTAATTTTCATTGGCACCATTAAAATGGCACAGCACAAATTCTATAAGACACTTTGGAATCAGGACATGGATGTCCTCCAGCAAGCACTGAGCTGGGTTTGGAATTCAATGACTCTGCAGTGGTTTGCACCAGCTGAGTTTCTAGCTCATTGTCTTTTGTAATCCAGTTGTGTCTGCAATTTCCATTTTAATTAATTCCATCTTAGAGTTTCCTCGATATGCCTTTGTGAAAAATTCAGCTGCTAATCAGCATTAATGCAAAGTTATCACTTTCACCACTGGATTTGTGGGAATCTTGTGTAGTTCTAATAATTCTGTGTTTAAACATTCACTCCACACCTTTCAACAACCTTCTTTCTTTAAGGGAAGAACCCAAGAACACGGGACAAGTACTAATAACTGTTTTGGAAAATCTGTTAATGAACACAGATATGCTCTGTACGGGTTTGATGATGACCCTTATCCTATCTTTTGTGAGACAGAATAATTCTAATGCTTTGCCAATTTCTTGCGTCTTTTCAAATGCAAATAATGTGAATATTCTTCCCTTTCATCACAACCACAGGGTAAGAAGAGAGAGTAGACAATTTTTAAGTTTCTCACTCTGATAAAAATATCAAACAGAAAGGCCTACACAACTGTGCAGATTCAAATTCTGTTATTTAATGACTAATTCGTGCCCGAATCCAGAGTCAGAGAAGGTTTAAAATATGCAGCCATTGCTACAGGACAGGGGTCTCTACACGAACACTGCATTCTGTACTTAAACTCAGGTTTCTGAGACGTACCCATTCAGCAGTCTGGCAGTCCAGAGTCGTGCTCAGATTTGTGTGTTGCTGAGCAGTTTTGCAAGTCTCAGCCCGGGAACCTGCAGGTCGTGGTTGCATCTCCTCGGGGCATTTCGGTGCCTGCGCAATGCACAGCGCGGGAATGGGTCCACCAACACCGGCAAAAGTGCCGACACACTCCAAACTACAAACCTGCAGCGCCAGGCTCAGCTGGGGCCCTGCAATCACCCATCACCTCTGGTTTTGCCATTCCCTCTCTGCTACAGGGCAAGGGCAAAGTGGAGTACGTCTTTTAGGCTGATTCCTGTGGCAGACACACACAGCTGTTGAATCACCAAAGATTCCTCTCTCTCTAGCAACTTCCTTGGGAGCCAGTGAAGGAAGGATGGTAATTTTTTTTCTGGCTCATTTGCTAAGGATTTGCCTCTCCTCTTGTGCTGTGCGTGGCTGTCTGACTGCATTGTACCCCACGTGAACTTACATTACAAATAAAGGAAATAGGTACTTATTTCTGTAAATTAAGGAAGAAAAAAATGAAAATATAAACTCTATACAAACATTCTACCCTGTTGGACCATTATGCCTAAATGATTGCGGCAGGAAGAAGCTGATGGATGATATGTCAGACATGAGTTGGGGAATGGTGTGTAACCTTTCCAGCTAACAAATGATAATTTATAAAACTGAAAGACATTTTAATTCTTTTGGTGTAGTGTCATTTGGCAGTCCTTCTTAATTTTATTTCCACAGTGCTCAAGAAAGTATCTCTTGATATTTGAGCCTGATAAGTGGAGAAATTACTGATAGGAAAGAGGCAATTTGGGTAAAGATCCTCCCATAACTCCTGCCAGAGCTGGAAACACCAGCTGTCCCCAGCCTTGCTCAAGCCAAACCTCTATTTAGTGAAGGACAGCTTGACAGCTCTTTCTAACACTCCTCCCACCCTGCTGACATTCCCTCAGACAACAGGCTGCTCCAGAGAAACAAGTAAAGCATTCCAAAGAGTAGGGGCGACTCTGGGAGCAGTGATGGATGAAGTCTATGCTGTCCATACATTACCATCTGGTAAAAAATCGCATCTTTTGCAAGCTTTGCCACCCCAGAGAGAACGTTGAGGCGTTTCAGGGATAGAGGTGTGAGGCATAGTCAGTTCCTGCTCAGATGATGGTCCTCAAAAGGCTGAAATAACTGTGAAAACACCAGATTTGGCAAGGCAATAACACTGCTGACATCCCTGTATAACCCAGTAGAGGGTTAGTCAACAAAAGCTGCGAAGTCACGGCAGACAGCGAGGATAGACCAGATTGGATTCTTCCAGTAGATTGTCTCCATGACTGTGCAGAAAGCTTGGGTGGTCCAGGTCATCCCAAGGTGTGCACTCATCACAGGTGTTTGAAGCTGACTGCGACAAGCAACCCCAGCAGAGATTTACATGGAAAAGCCTTCATCTCCATGGAAGTCCAGGTGGCAAGCAGGGTACATAATTTTGACAATGGGGCAAAATCCCACTTCATCCAGTTGGACATTCTGCCATGGATACCTACTCCTGTGTTTCTCAGGAAAGCCAAATGGTTCTCCAGTCCCTGCACCCATTCAAAGCAGTGTTGCATCAAAGGGGAATGTTCTCTGTCTCTACTGGCCATGGGTTTATAATTTTATTGGAAAGATTTTATTACTGATAGGACTTCATACCCAAGCAGTGCTAGAGAAAAGCCTGTGAAGTGCTGCAGTGTGTGATGGTGGGACATTTACTGCTGGCAGAACAGGATCCCACCTTTGTAAGGTTCAGCAGACTCCAGCTAAGGTAAGTATTTATAAAAATGCTGCCACATCAGCTGCTGGTGTCCTGGTACATGCCCTGATCTTTGCTGTACACACCTCAATTCACCCTTTTGAGTGCCACACAAAAGTGTGTGTTTCTTGTTCTCCTTTTGATCTAGAGGTAAATTTTCTTTTACAGAGATGCAAATCCAGACTAAAGGTACCAGCTTCACTTAATTTCCTGTGTTTTAAGACAAGAGTTCTATAAAATGGTACTAGATATGTGCATTTATAAAAACAGCTGATAAAGCATTTCCTTTCTTTGCATGTTTGTGTAATCATTTCACCTTTAAAAAAGTGATGGAGAACTGTGCTAATCCGAGGATTAAAATGACCTGTGCACAGGAGATGAGCTAGAAAAGCTGAAAAGTCAAGTGTGAGAGTAGATTTTTCTGAGCACAGAATATGAAATATCAAAGAACACAATTAATGTGAGAACATTTACCATTTTCAGTCCATCAGAGACAAGAGAAAGAATCATAAATTGGATTAAATGCTCAATATATCAAACTGTTCAGAAGAAGGGAGGATGTGCAGTGGCCTGGAGCCGAGACTGGGAGAAGGAAGTATCTTAAAATGCACAAGAACAAAGGGGACACTGACAAAGAATTAAGTGTTGGACCCTTATCTGGCACAGATATTCAGACAAGGAAGTTTTGGTCCTAAATTCTTTCTCTAATGAGAAAATACAAGAGAGATGCAAAATAAGCAGAAAGATTTTTTTTCAGCAAGGCCTCTGGAAGCTATCTAAAACAAAAATTTAAAAGGTTAGCTCGCGTTGCTCACTGCCTTATACAGATAATCACAGATATTTCCTTGCTGACTTACGTGATTGGCTGTAGGAACTATGCCCTCAATCAGTAGGATCTCAGAAAATTCAAGACATCTGCCATGTTTCATCTCTACCTGCCTCACCCACTCCACCAAGGAGAGCATCCTCCACAAAGCCAAAGAGATGTAAGAACCAGATCCATGTGAAACAATGACAGTTGCCAGTTTTACCCAAGCAGAGAAGACTTTTCTATCTTCTTCTCCCCAGACCCTTTACATTTGAAAGAGCCTGGTTTATTCAAACAGCTGAGGGATCCTAGAAGCAGGAATGCAGTCAACAAAAAGACTTGCAAATATGTAAAGGGGAGCTAAAAGGAAGAGATGGATCTCTTCGTCACTTCTGTGGTGTAAAGGGCAGGACACAAACTTCAGCAGATGAGTTTTAGGTGCACCATGAGGAAGCATCTGCTGACAGTCATAAAGTGCTCATAGAGATTTTCATGGAAATTTTCCATTGGTTCCAGCTGTGACTTGTCCAAAGTGACTGAAAATAACTGAACATTTGCTGTTAATCTACAGCAGCTCCTAGCTCACTTTTCTAGTTATTCCTCTACTCTTTTTCCTAATCCAACTAATTCTAATGTCTAAATCCACTAATTGTTCACCAGTCAAAAATCCAGAGCATGGCTGTCATCCCCTAAATTGAATCTGCATTCAACAGACAAAACCATCAGTGGCATTCAGTGTCTCTGAGTTGTCTAATACTGAAGGCACTTCACTCAGTAGAACAGAATAGATTAGACTCTTTCATTTGGAATGGACCTACAAAGACCATCTGATGCAACTGTCTGACTCCTTCAGGGCTGACCCAAAGTTAAAGCAGGTTATTAAGGACATTGTCCAAATGATATAATCTTCTCCATGGTTTTCTGTAAGCTCCTTGAATCAGAGCACAGAGAGGTTCTTCCAGGGAGCAGTTCCTCCTGCTCTCTGTCAGCACAAGATTGCTTTTGGAGTTGGATGATTCTCTCTGATTACAATAAAGGCATCTGAAATTGCTCTCTTAGGTGGAATATCTAACTTCTACCTGTCCACCTACGAACAGGTTGAGGACTGTAATTATCACTTAATGCAGGATTCACTGGTTTTACCAAAATGGGGGTTCAGCCCTTAAAGGGTGGCTTTGATGTGAGTGGCTGTTGCCACGTTACAGGACAGTGTGATTTGGACTTCACAGAGTTCAAGGAAGAGATATGTGAGGCAACTTTCAGCTACCACCCCTTTTCTACCTGACCAGTTTATCCCAAGGTAGCAACCTGCCTTATGCTGTGTCACTGAGTGAAGGCAAGGTTTAATCATGAAACCAACATTTTAAGTACACTAGTTCCTAAAGTCCTACACTGAACTAAAAGGAACAATGGAAGCAAAACCGTCAGAAGGCCTCTGGATGATCGCAAGGCTTCCTGAGGCTTAAATCCTTTCAAGTTGATGTGTACTTTCCAAATTAAGAGCACAAACTTCTCAGTGATGTTCTGTGGGGCAGGAGAGGTGCTCATAAACTCTGGATTGGTGTAACCCTACAGTGATGTCACCATAGTTTGGTTTCAAGAATACGGTGCCGAATTATTTAATTTGTGAGCCTTTTGTCTGTCTTTGGGTGTTCCTAAGGTAAGTGTCAGGGGCAGACCTGAAACAGGGCAAGGCTCTACAATTATTGAATAACTTGCCATTGCTCTGTGGATTGCACTGTGGATACATCTCCATTCCTGTCTAGGAAAGCTGAATGGTAAATGGATCACTGCCTCCCATGGCAGAGTCCCATCTGCAGCCACTGACTTCCTATGCAAGCAGAAAAATATACACCAGCAACCGAGGAGCTGAAAACTGAAGTGGAAAACATCTAAGCTTGAAGAAAAGCTCTGACTCCATGGAAGAAAGCTATTAAGTGCTAAAACATATTATTCACAGAAACGTAGGGGGGGTTTCCTCACTTGGAAGTGCTGCACTGTGTACTGCCCATTATCCAACTGGTTGTACTAGGTGATGCTAATGATTTCAGTTTTGCAACGTGGGAGTTTTTCTAATTTGGGGAAGGATGATTTAGGTCTCTGTGGCTCTACAAGCCCTATCATGAAGCACCAGCTCTGCCTGTTTATGCTGTGACTTGCCATGAGCAGGCACTGTGCTTGTGCTGTGTTGCTTTACGGCCCAGTTGGTCCCTGCATGTTGCTCCCCAGTGCTTCGGCTGCTAGAGAATAAAAACTGCTGTAATTTACACTTAACTGTTTTTATTCCCACAGCAGGATGGGGGGGAAATAAAATAAAATAAAGGTACAGGTATAAGAAGGCAAAGCAGTGTTCAGAGAGATGGCAAAATTGAAACAGCAATGAAAACTGATGGGAAGGGTGTTCAGCCCTTCCCTCCTTCTTAAGCCCCCTATCTCTGCCTTGCCTCTTTCAGCTACATCACCCTCTACTCTGCCCCACGGTTACCCAGATACCATTTCTGCAAGTGAAACTGGGGCTGGAGCTCCCTCTCCCTGCTCACAGAGTCAGGATGCTCACCTGGATGAGCACTTCAATTGGCAACATGAGGACAGGTCCCACCAGAGGACAGGCAGATGGGGCACCACAGTGACACTGGATAGTTCCCCTTCCTGACACTCCAGCCCTCTGCAAAGAAAACACTACATAAAAACACACCACTGCCTCAGCCTGGAGATCTTCTGTAGGGTAAAAGGAGTTTTATTATCGGTTTAGGTGCATAAAGGTTTGGGCCAGTGCTGAGAGCTTTGACAGCGGAAATATGGCTGTGGGCAAAATTAGAGGAAATTGAGATGTTATATTCACATCTCAACAGAAGTTATAACCCTACAGAAATTACAGCGAAAAATGCAGCTGCTATCCCTGGATGGAATGTGGTTGGAATGCTCAAGACCTATCCCACAACGATTCCCACATCCACAATCTGCATCCATAGCCCCTGCTGAGTGGGACAGAATGCAGGGTGGGTGGTCAGGCTCTGCTGGGATCCTCGCAGGGAGATGAACTGGATGGTTCTTTGCAGCTGGGGAAGCACACAGCACCTGCCAGCCAGGGCACAGAGGAGGAGGTGTCCTGCTGCCGAGCCAGCAGCTGTGCTGGAATCGCTCTCCTCGGATGAACTCGGTCCATTATAACCTCACTGCAACATTAACTCCCCTCCATCCCAACGTTACCCACCCCAGGGCCTGAGCACCCCTCATCGGGCACATGCTCCATGGTTCAGCCACTGCATCGCTGAGAGCAGCGGGAGAGGATTTTACACCGACCAGTGACAAAGGTAAGTATGAGCTGAGTCACTCAAGTGCCACCTAAACATCAAGAAATAGGGTAAAGGTAAGTCAAGAATGGAGAGAAGTTAGGGAAGACTCCATTGTGACTGCTGGGATCAGCCAAAGGGCTGAACCTGCCTTCTGCCCCGTAAGGACAGCTACTAGGAAAGAACTCTGTGCATGCTGAATACTTTCACTGGGGATTAGAGCTTGTCTGTGCATTGCCTTGAACATGTTTTTGCAGTCAGTACTGTCACTGACACTCCTCAAACCTTACCCTGTCACAATTTTATACTGATAAAGAGTGTTATTCAATAAACTGTCCCTGGGAGTCCTTCCTGGGCACTGGCTGTCACCAGCAGTGGGGAACAGACTCCAATAAAGTGGGGAGACCCACTGAGGGGTCATACAGGGGGATATGTGCTGAGGGGTCCCCCTGGTGCTGTTGGGGTGTGTCCCTGACTGAGCCAATCGAACGCCCTCCGATCCAGCAGGACTGCTCAGTGAAGGGTCCCTCTGATGGGACACTGACAGACTGGCCAGGCACAAGGGTCTCGGCTTTCCGGGGTGCTGACAGACAAATCAGACATCAAGGGTCGAGGGAATCTCCTCTTTTCACATGACCCAGTGCCACCACTCTTCTGTACGTGAGTCCTGCTAAGCTTATTCTCAGGCTCTTTCAGAGAGCTCAGTGCCACTGTTGAAAATGTTTCCTTTCAGAGAGGCAATTTTTACCCTGCCAGAGTGCAGAAGGGACAGGAGAACACCTTGGCATTCATCCTGAATGTGCTGTTGCTGACTGCTGCCCAGGATCAAATGCAGCCTGTGAATATTCAGTGCCCTGGCTTGCACCGAACTTTTACTGCACTCACACTGATTTTTCAGAAATTATCAGTGTATCAGATCCAGTTTATTTTGCTTATTTGAATATGCAAGGGATACAACACTGGGAAATGCAAATGAAGCATTACTCAGTATAATCAACAATATTTTGCTGATTGGCTGTGATGAAACATCCAATTGCTTTGCAAACCTGCCACCTCACACACATCCTCCCTCTCTAACAAGTTCCCTCTTATCCTACTGGCCTTTGGAATGGGGACATCACATTATTTTGTACATCTCCGTTGCTTCTTGTGCCACAGACATGGTGCTGCCAGTCCATCCATGCTGCAATGGACATATAGTACTAAATAAAGTGAGGTTGTTTTTGTATAATGTGGATTGTTTCTAAATTGCTGTAACAAGAGCCAAGCTGTGCCAGGGATTGACGCAGTCTGGAATTTTGAGCTTCTCTTGCTCCTCTAGTAGTTTCCACACTCACAAATTTTTCCTCCTGCAAAAGCAGAAAATATATAGCATATAAATATTAGTATAGCCAAAATCCACAAAGCCATTAATCATCTGGAATGTTTTAACTCCTAGATAATGTTTGACCACAGTTAATACATGAAAAACTGCTGGTGCAGATGTAGCCTTAGAAGACACTACGACCCCAGAAGGTCATGGAATGGTTTTTGCATTTACAGTGGAAGTTTTAGCCCTGGATCCAAACTCCTCTGATATCTGGAGGAAATGAGGTGAATGTTGGATTTCGAATCAACCTTCCTGTCTCTGAATTTTATTGTATTTATAGGTAGAACACCTGCCCAGAAATCTGCATCAAAATGTCTCCCAAAAGTCTGTGCTGAAGTTTCTGTACTATGAGCAAGAAATCTGACGTTGGAAATGCCAGTGATCAGTTCACGAGAATCTTTCACCAGACACTATGGTGAAGTGAGCTGGTGAGGCGACACAGGAAAGAAATAACTTTTCATGACAACAGAACAACAGCATGAGCAAGTTTAAGGGTTCAGCAAAGCTACCCATTGCTTTGGTTTCCTGCAGGTGATTGTAATCCTGCTGATGCCAGCCTTTTCTCTCCAACTGTGACAGGTTACACGTCAGCAGAAGCACTCAAAGTGAGCACTCAAAACGCTGCTGCAGGCTGTGATGGGATGCAACCAATTCCTCACCACAGGAGCAGTTCTCTACCATGACAAGGCAGGCAGAGGACTGGCAGGGCATGTAGGCACAGTTTTTTACTAAGATACAGTCATTCTCTATCCACTTTTATTTTGCATTACTTACCAGGTTGTGAACAAAGGGAATTAGTCAAAATCCCTTCACAGCAACCTTAAATTGGCCTCACCTAAGCACTGAATTGTGATTATCCTTATTTTATGGTCCACTTTTTACCACAATAAAATAGAGTTTTCACAGAAGTGAAATGCAAGAATCATCATATTGGAATAATAACCAAATTCTACATTTGAAGTATGAAAATCATACAGGTGAGAGCCTGACAACCAAATGTCCTCCTACGTCTGTAGCAGACAGTGAGAATGGACAAAGTACCTCAGTTGACATTTAAAAAAAAAAAAAAGGATGGATATTACAGTTCACATCTTTCACAATCTCGGAATCTGATGTCACAAATGCTATCACAAAATGCAGAGACTAAACTGACCTCCTAAAAAAATTAGTAAGTAGCTGTAAATTAAATGTAGCTGTAAATGTAGCTGCAAACCATTGCCCTGGTTTTCATTGACTGAAATGGGGGAATAGTGTGGCCCTGTCTCTGTTGCCTCTATCTGTGAATTAAAACTACTCAAAAAGCTAATCTTGTGGATTTATCTCCTGAACATTTTTTTTCCATTAAAAAACATGGAATTAGTGAACTTAAAACTTTTTTCAAGAAAGCATTTAAATGAGTAGATTTCCCATTTCAACAAATGGGAAACAGTTTAACAATCCATACCAACACTTTCTAAGTAGTAATCCCAGACTTTGTAGTTCAAAACTACTATGTCTAAAATGTGAGCTGTTTGTGGGGTTTTTATTTTAACAAATAGATCAAATTTCATCATAAGAGATGACACGTCCAAAGGATAAGAAAATGGTCCAGCATTTTACCAGAAGTTGTTGAAATTTTACCTTCAGGGAAGTGGAAATAAAAGCTATCAAAACATCTGGGATTCACAGGGTTTTGTTTCTATGGCTCTTAGCAGTCCCTGCAAGCTGACAGTCTGGACAGAAGGATTTGCTTTGTGCTCCCTGTAAACAATCAGAGCTCAGGAGCAGCAGGTGAACGCACCATGAAGCTCACCAGCTCATCTCTGGCTGCTCTGTCATACATCCCCCCATGCCACAGAGTGCCCATGGCTGGGTGGGGTGGAGTATTTCTGCTGGTGGGAGGCTGACAATACACACAGGATGGGTCAGGGAGAAAAAAATCCTGGCCAGTCACACATCACAAGAATTCTGTTTTTTGCTGCCAGGCAGAAAGCTTCCTTCTGCAGTCACATCTGCACAGCTTCGCCTCCTGCTCTTCCCCTCTCCTCCACACCAGCTAATGGCAATTACAATTCCTGGTTCACCCCCCTCGTTCCCCTATCACCTCCACTCAAGCAATGGAGGAAAAGAGCTTCAGGGAACTGACAGAGAAACAAAGCAAGAAAGACAGGAGCGTTCAGTATCAAGCCCGGACCCTGACATTTATTGCCAGACCCTGGCAGCAATCAGCACGGGAAACACATTCAGCAAATAGTTCGCTTTTTTTTTTTCTTATACCGTTTTTTTCTGTTAGGCAAGTTGCAGAAGGATAATGACCATTTTATGCACAAGTGATTTAATTCGTCATTTCCATAGTGGTTTTATATTTGTACGTTATGTACTGGAATATTTCTGAATAGGTTCTACTGCTTTCATTAGAAACAAATGCATTCAACAAACAGGGAGAATGTGGGCATTGGAGCTCCTGGGCTTGTTTCTTAACCCGTGGGCTAAAGGGAATCATGAATGGCCATGTCTTGGTGTCTGCAACATTTTCATTTGCTGTTGCCAAACTCAGCTCATGATTAAAATACCACTGGGAATTATTAACCAACCACCACACCCACACACACCCACACACCCCTTATTTAAGGTGACTGCAACAGATCATTTTGCTGCATGACTTTGAGAAAGGAGCCCAAGTTTTGCACGGTCTGAATTCCAGTTTTGGCTCACCTGTTCAGGGCAATCTGGATCCTTCACGTGGTGGTGGCAGTGGGGTGCTGCTGGAAGAACCTGGCCACACTCACAGCTGTTGCATTCTTCAAACCCTTTCTGTCCTCTTGTCTCATTGCAGTTTCTCCTTCAAATTAAAGATGGCAGGTATGGGTATGAGAAACTCTGAAGTTACACAGCTCTCTCTCTCTCTCTCCCCTATCCTAAGCTTTCCATCAGACTCTGATGATCCTCTTCTAAATATTCCAAACTGTCAGTATTTAAAAGCTCACTTCTCCAGTGTGAAACTGGGTAATTATATCCATATTAACGAAACTAAATGTTTCAACACGTTGTTGAATAATGCATTATTCATAAATTCTTTCAATAAATACTAATTGGCCTCAAAGGACTTTATTTTGTTTATTACCTAAAGCACACCTTCTGAGGCATTTCGTTGTACTTGTACTACGTTTTTGTGCAGCTTCTTGAACCTGTTCTCTGAGCATATGGCATTCAGTAGCTGTTTTAATTCTTTTTTTTTTTTTATGCAGACAACAGCAGTTCTGTCTATAGGCACTGGCTCTATCCAATATGCTCTTTCTGTGCACATTATCACAAATCCTTCCACCTGCTTCTGAAAATACATATCTGAATCTGAATGCACAAATGACCTGCTGTCTCTAGCAGATTATTTTTAAAGAATTACACTGGGCAGGGAGAGAAACAGAGCCATTTCTATCACGAGGTATAAATGTCCAGACAGGCTGGTGAATCATGACACATCTCAATAAATTACCTTGATTCTGTGTCAGGAGACAGAGCAGCTCATGTCAAACAACTCATCTTTAAAAAGGAAGTGCTAGTTTTCTTCTGAACCTCGAGTTCCTCCCTGTACACAATACATTGTCCATTGCCTGGTACAGAACAACTGCTTGGAGGGACTTATTTTTCTCCATTAGCTGTAGAGGAAATCCAGGAAAAATAGTTTTCTCTAGGATGAAAGCAGCTTTTTTTTTTTCCTCCTACTGCACTTACACAAAATACAAAAAAGCTGAAAATTATGAGTTGAATTAGTGCAGAGAAATAATGCTGAATGAGACACTTAAGCACAACACAGTCCTGCAAAGGGCACAGGAAAAAAGCATGCAGATATTTATTTCCTCTGGTTTGAGGAAGGGATTAACCTCACACGTAAAATAAATACTAAGATTTTACTACCACAGAATTCCTGCTTAAAATCACCATACCAAAGGTATGAAAATGAGAAGGTTTTTTTTTCTAAGGAAGAGTCAATTCAATCACTCTAAAGTCTGACAGAACGACGATATCCAGAAAAACCTCCCTTCCACCTCCCTATCCTTTGAGTTTCCCACTGCAATTCTCAGCCTTGCAGGCAGCGTGGAAGCCTTTGTTGCCTGTGATTTCCTGCAGGCACCACACCAGCAGCCCCAGTAAACGTTCCCCTTCCACAGAACAATCCACTGAATCCCAGGTACCCAAGGGCAGAGCAGAGCTCAGCAGCAGCAGCGGATCTTGTGCTTGCCTCTCAGAGCCGGTGCAGACTGAAAACCTCTGTTCACCCCAGCAATTTCAGAGTTTTCTGGCTTTTCTGCTGTACAAAGCAAATAGCTTGAAGCATTTCCAACTTTGGTTTGGACCAGCCTGCCTTCCCCCATCATCTGCACAGAAAAAATGTCAAGAAAGGAGTAATGTGCAGTATCCTGCAGAAAGAGGAGAGAATTGTTCTTCTGTGGTTTCCCATGTCCCCATGACATCAATTTCGCCCATGCTCAAACACTGCCTTCCTTTTGGTCATCTATCAGACAAAAGCAAACCCTTCTCTCAGCCCTGCTGGGTCCAATCCAACTCTTAAGTAGACCAGCTATTCCTCAGTGCACACTCTGCCTTTCTCTGGAAGGCATTTTCCTTCCTAGTCTCCACGTTTATACTGGGTGGTTTTAAACCTGAATTACAGAATGGTTTGTATTGGAAGGAATCACAAAGATCACCTAATTCCAACCTCTCCCGCCATGGGCAGGGACACCTTCCACTATCCCAGGTTGCTCCAAGCCTTGTCCAGCCTGCCCTTGGGTGCTTCCAGGGGTGGGGCAGCCACTCTGGGCAACGTGCACCAGGGCCTCACCACTCTCACAGGGAGGAATTTCTCCCTAATACCCCATCTAAACCTACTCTCTTCCAATTTAAAGCCATTGCCCCTTGTTCTGTTCATGCTCTTGTCAAAAGTCCCTCTCCAGCTCTCATGTAGCCCCTTCAGGTCCTGAAGGGCTCCACGAGGTCACCCTGAAGCTTCTCCAGGCTGAACAACCCCAGTTCTCTTAGCCTTTCCTGACAGCAGAGTGGTTCCATTTCTCTAATAAACTTTATGGCCATCCTTTGGACTGGGACCAGCAGCTCCATGTCCTTCCTGTGCTGGGCCCCAGGGCTAGGGCAGCTCTGCAGGTGGAGTCTCATCTGAGCAGGGCAGAGAGGCAGAATCCCCCCCTCCCCTGCTGCCCACGGGGCTTTGGATGCAGCCCAGAACATGTTTGGCTTTCTGGGATGCTGGGTCATGTCCAGCCCCTCATCCACCAGCAGCCCCAAATCCTTCTCCCAGGGCTGCTCCATCTGTTCAGGCCCAGCCTGGGCTGGCACTGGGGGTTGCTGCCCTGACCCAGGTGCAGCACCAGCCTTGTTAAACCTCATGAGATTCCCACGGGACACTTCTGGAGCCTGCCCAGGCCTCTCTGGATGGCCCCGTCCTTCAGGGGTGTCAGCTGCACCGCTCCTGTGGTGTCTGCAACCTCCAGCTCTGGAAGTCTCACCCGAGCTGGGAGGAGATCATGCACTTTTAGCAAGCTCAGCCTCGAGAGAAGAAAACAAGGCTGTGGGAGATCACACAATTCTCTCTCCCACGGCTCAGAAACTCGACGTACCTACGAGAAAAGAAACTGTACAACAAACTGCCAAAGCGAGTAATGGCGTAAATGAGGACAGGGGATAGGACAGGACTGCCTCATTTCCTGAGGAGCCTTGTCTTTTCTGCACAGATCAATAGGGCCGGTTGGATGTGGAAAGGCACATTAAGGGCACGGTGACATAATCTCCCCCAGCCCTCCGCGCCCGAGGGGCCGCACTCCCTGCCCCACTGCCCGTGGGCTGCGGCTCAGGGCACCTCTGACTGCTGTGAGGAGAAGTTACAGGGCAAACCCTTGCATAAGTACAGCAGAGAGAATTTGCCTTGATATGTCTTTTTCTCGGGCTATCCATTCCACCACAGCCAGGGAACACAGGATGATGTACAATACTCCAAGCTAATTTAATCTTACTTCATGTTTTGTGGCTGCCAATGTCCTTAAATCCAGTTTAAGGAACCGAGATGATCCGGGGCAGAGGGTTATAAAAAGAAACAATGATTAAGTACAGGGGGGACAGGCTAAAGGCAGTGATGATTATCCTTTGGATTGGAACCATTAGTGCTGCAAAGGCTCCCAAACCCGAAATTGGCCATCACCAAACTGAGGCTTCACCACTGCCTCCATTACTAAGAAAGCAATGCTAGGATCAGTGGACATTCAGAAACTGACTGAATGCGCTCCTCTTCTCCTGGAAACTGACCTGAATCTTCTTTTTCTGAGCATTTCAGGAAGTAGGATCCCCACCAAACCCCTGCCCTTATCAGTTCCTATATCAATTCACCTTCACCTCACCATATCCAAGCCACAGGATGTACTGGATCTGTTACCAGCAGCTCAACAGCAGGCTTGTTCCTGGCTCCAAAAGACAGTGCAGCTGAATCAAAGACAACCAGAATTAAAATAACGTGAAAAACTCACACATTTAAAGAGTGAGAGTTCATTAATAAAACAGTGAAAAGCATTTTTATAATGTTCCCAAGGTCTTTAAAAATATTATGGTCAAAAAACTTCACTTTATCACAAAATCAATGAAAAAAGAAGCACAGGAAATTATTCTATTTAAATGAATGCTCTCCACAGTGCATATATCAATAATATCAAAAGTATTAGCAAGTAAGACAAATTTCTTACCTTTTCTGTTGCAAAACTTTTTTTTTTGTGGCCAAAATTATAATAAATATAATTATTTATTATAATTAATGAAGGTATATAGGACATATATACAGGAAATGCAGTACAATTTATATGCATTTAAAGTCATTACATTTCCTGTTAAATATGACCCTTCCTGATATTATTTACTTTTAAAAAAAGTTAAAGAGAAAGGCAAGTGTTGCATAGAAAGATTGTGAAATTAATGAAAACGTTAAAGTTGACAACTACAGAAACATTCGTATGAGTCTGCCAGAAACCTCCTGCACTCTGACAAATACCCAAAATACAGCTTTTACCACAGATTCTGGGCATTTAAAAATCATTCCTATCTTTTATTTCTGTTGAAAAAAATTTTCTTCGATGAAATATTTTAAAAACACTCTGAAAAAGCAACTATATGCCTGGCTTTCAGTGTCCAGTGGACTCTTGGAAATGAGCCACAGTAGAATCCTAGCGGGATTTGAATTTCAAGTCAACCTTTGCTATACGTTTTCCACAATAACTTAAATCTATGTTGAAAAAGAAGTTCTGTTGGGCAATTCTTCAGGTTCTGGTGGCACAGGCAAAGGCAAAGGCAAAGGCAAAGGCAAAGGTAAAGGTAAAGGTAAAGGTAAAGGTAAAGGTAAAGGTAAAGGTAAATGTGTGACACAATATCTGCAGATGTTTCTGCTGTTGTATTCCTGCTGAGGAAAGCAACATTTCTGAGCTAAGGCACAGATTCAAGCTGATTATCAACCTGAGTAGCAATATCACTGAATAATATAACATGCCCCTTAACAGGAATTACTTCATTCCTCCCATCTAAATGCACATTACCTAGACATTGATATGAGCAAAAAAAAATGTATCTCCCCGGGGCTGGTGATAAACAAAACACCATCCTGGATATGGAAACTATTTTACAGTAGAATCATGCTCAAGTATTCTTAAAATACCTGTTGGGGATTAAAAGAATAAAAGAAACAGAACCAGAAATGTCACAAAGGAGCACGGGAACAGTACTCCCTCTTATCCTGAGAGTATAAAAAGTAATGTCATTTTCATGGCAAAAGAGCAACCCTAGGTATACATGTTATAAAATGACATATACATCAAACAGATGGATATCTAGATATTTGACTATTTATAGATATGTGTTATATATATATATTTATTTATTTTTATATGTGCATGTATACAAATACATATATTTCTATATGCATGTAAACATATGAACATAGATTTAGGGACATAAATGCACATTTAAATTATTATTCATCTCTAGATTTTCATATACTTAGACAAGACACCTATATATGATCATCTATTATTGTTTCTTACCAATATACCTATGTCTGTGTATAATAAACACACATTTCATTAGTAACTACAACAAAATACTTCTGAGTAACTTCTGCTGTACCTTGCTACAACTTTGTGCAGAGTTTTGTACAACTCTGGTGTCTAGTTTATGTTCCCAGCTTTAACCTGAGTGTGAGAGTGGTTCTCTCAGGTAGATGTGAGTGTCCACTGCAATACACCCAAAAGGAGCAGAGCATTCACACATATGGATTGGAATAAACCTGTATAAAAACAGCCAAAAGGAAATGCCACTGGTACAATATCCAAAGGGTTTGCTCTTATGATGTGCAGGCAGTTCCAAGCCATTTGAAATCCAACTGCTGTATCCTTGAGTGGCTTCTCGAGTAGAAAAAACTGCTGAGCCTGGCAAAGCTGGGCAGGGGATGATGTGAAGGGAACATTTGATCCTTTTCATTCGCCAGAAGGCAATTACCAGCTTGTTTTCTGTATGAACTGAGCATGCAGAACGCCAGTAGTAGTGAACTATGCATAAACCCAGCAAAGGCACCAGCCAGGAATGGCACTTCCACTGAGGAGAAACACACGTGGGGAACAGGAAGGTTTGTCAACAGCACTGGCAGAAGATTTAGCATTTTTTCTCAGCACAGACCACCTGGCCTTGAGTGCTATCCACAGCCTCCTTGTATTTCATTCTACCATTCATCGCTGAATGTCTCATTTTAGTGCATTTTATGTTGCACTAAATTTAGCAGTGCTGATTTACTCTGGTGATGGAGTTTTCCAGTGACCACACTACGAACTCCGTCTTGGCTTTGTCTTGTCTTGGACGACATAAAGAATGTGGAGAAGCTCCCATCTTATGGATTGCTGGGGGTTTTGGGGTGGGGGAAGTGCTAATGTATTCAGGATGAAAAGCCAGACCTGCCACAGCTTTCAGCAGTGGCTGTTGCTCAGCTTTAACCAAGCTAAAAAACAGCCATCTATCTTCTTGTTTTGTTTCATGTCTCTAAGCTTTGAATCTATAAAAGCACTTTGCATCTCATCTATACATCTTGTTAAACAGCCTTCCGTGGCAAACTCTGACAGGAGCTTTGGAAGCTGCAAATAAAAGTGCCAGCTTGTTTACCTTCACCCCACTTGTTCTGATTGCAGTAATGAGCTACAAGGGAATTCCTCTTGAAAAACACGCGAGTCTGTGGGGTTTAAATGACAAATTTTGAAGGAGATGAGGGGTCAGTAAATTATTTCAGAGAAGGTTTTATTCAGAGAGAAGTTTTAGTTTCAGCCAATCCTGAAGATCTCCCAAATTCTATTTGAATTTTTTCAGTAGTTTCAGCTGGGAAAAAAAACCAAAAACACAACACCACACAAAAAACCCCCACAAAAAAACAACAAACAGAAAAAGCAAAGGGTTTTTTTTTTCCTCTGAACTATCAGGTGGAATTACAAAGATCCTTTAAGCTTTGACCTGCACAGACCACAGCAATATGTCTTCATCTACAACTGTACAAGAAGCACATGTCTAGTCAGGTCATTCCCCTAGTTCCTCCCTGCTGGGTGCCTGGATTGCAGCAGCATCATTTCTCCTTCCTGTTAAATAGGGAAAATAAAACAGAACACAGGGGAACACTCATCTTTTGATTTCTGAATGAATCAGGCAGAATTTCGAGAAATCACGTGATGGTTTTTTCATTATGTGCATAATAAAGTCAACTTTTTCACAATGTGCATCTTCAAAATTCAGGAATTTTTTTGGCAAGTATGTGATTCTCCAAAGCTGTAAACAAATATATTTTATCGTGATGCCTAAGGATACTGATTTAAAGTATGTATTTGTTAATTTTTAACATTTTTCGGACTTCACCCGCATTGTTGTTGTTTAACCCCAGCCACCAGCCCAGGCCCTCACAGCCACTCACTCACTGCCCCACCACCAGGACTGGGGAGAGAATTGAAAGGGTGAAAGATGGAAAACTCGTGGATTGAAATAAAGACAGTTTAATAGGGAGAGCAAAAGCCACACACACAAGCAAAACAAGGAATTACATCCCAAGGAATTACATCACCTGGGCAGGTGTTCAGCACCTCCAGCATAGCAGGGCCCCATCACACGGAAGGGTGACTTGGGAGGACAAACCTCATCACCCCAAATGTCCCCTCCCTTCTCCCTTCTTCCCTCTACTTTATACACTGAGTCTGACGTCACATGGTCTGGAAGGGCCCCTGGGTCAGTTGGGGTCACCTGTCCTGGCTGGGTCTCCTCAGTACGAGGAGCAGCAAAGGCCTTGGCTCTGTGCAATCCCTGCTCAGCAATAACAAAAGCATCTCTGCATCATCAACCCTGAGCTCATCACAGATCCGAAACACAGCTCCACACCAGCCCCTGGGAAGAAAATTAACTCTACCCCAGCCAAAACCAGCACACACATCTAAATAAATTCCATTTGCTGCAGTAAATATGAACTAGGGAGTGAACTTGCCTGTGAACTATAAATTGACAGGTTATTAAAGGAAACAGCAATGAACTCACTTTTGATTGCAAAACTGAAAAAACCCTTTCTTAAATAGCCAGGTTTGAAGAAAATGTGAAAATACTATTCAGTTTCATAATTCTTAAAAATGTTCAGTTTTCAATTTCCTCTTTTTGAGGGAAAGTATGTTCCTCTGTAACTGCCAGCCAAAAAAAGTCAGTTTCACTCCAAATCTTGAAATACGAAAAAAAAAAAAAAAAAAAGGTGTGGTGAAGAGTCATTAGGAGCTAAGAGGCAAGAACCTGCCGAGTGAATCCTACAGGAACATGCACATCAAAGCTGAACTAATTAAAATGTTTTAGCAAATTACAATGCCTGGACTTCAGGTGAGCTGGGTTGGACTTGTGGAGTGGGGACCAGGTAGATGGGATCCATGGCAGGCCCCTCTGAAAGGCAAAGGAGCAAAGGAAAGCTGGCAGACCTCTGAGAAGAGCCTTGTCCAGGCACAAGAATAGCCCGCCCTGGTATGAAGGCAGACAAGTCAGTCTGTCAGGACTTGGCTAAAAAGGACATCATGGCAACACTCCAGCATAAAAATGCAGCACACAAGGCTGGGAGCAAGGACAGAGAGCGAAGGAGGAATTTAGGAAAGTTGCCTGGTCATGCAGGGCTGGTGTCACTCAAGCCAGAGCTCAGCTCAAGGACAGGAGAAGGGCCACTAATCACACACACCTTCAAAAAAGACACAGGGATGATCTATAAATCAGTCAGCCTGGTGTTGAATCTTGGTAAAATCACAAATTGAGTCCTCTTGGAACACATTTCTGGGCATATGAAGGAGTAGAGGGGGAGTGGGTACAGTCAGCATGGATTTATCGCAGGTAGAGCATGCCTGACCCACCTTACCTTTTGTGATAAAACAAACTGGATTAGTAGGGCAAGGGAGCAGTGGACTTTACTAGAATTGGCCAAGGCTGGTCAACACTGTATGCCACAATCTGCTTGTGTCCCAGTTTGGACAGCACAGCCTGGCAAGCAGTGGGCTGCTGTGGGGTGTGTTGTGGGACAAGTCATTTAACACCTCTCAGTGACCTGCAGGACACACTGGGGGGCACATTCATCAACTTCGAGGCTGATAGCAAGTTTAAAGGACTGGTCAATGCACCTGAGGACTGTCACCTGGGACAGGGCAGGGGAAATAAGGCCAACAGAGTGTCCACAAAATTCAGGGAGGAGCAGCGGGCAGCCCAGACCTGGGAATGAAGACCCAGCCAACCCAGCGACAGCCAACCGTGCAAATGCCTTTTGAATGGCATCATCTGGAGATAATGAATGGCTTTTTACTCACAAACACAGACAGGCAGTGGAGCAAGTTGCCCAGAGAGGTTGTATCCTTTCCGCCTTTGGAGATTTTCAAGAATCAGCTGGAAAAGGCTCCGAGCATCCCAGTCTGATCTCTCGCCTCTGATCCTTGCTTTGTGCAGGACATCATACTTGAGACCTCCCGAGATCCCTTTCAGTCTGAATTATCCTCATGGTACTAAGGCAAAATCTTCTTCCCATGCATATGAGGGAAATGCAAAGGATACACGAGAATAAACAGAACCAGGAGCGCCAGAACAGAGTTAGCACAGGAGCACTGGTGTTCCTCATATTTCATTTGTTCTGCACATATCAGTTAAGAACAAAGGTAACTGCAAATATTTACGCCTATTTCCCATCTCCTAGCAGAGGGGGCCAATCCTGATGAGCTGAACAAGAGAATAAACAGCCAAAGTCCATAGAAAAAAGGAGTGGATCTCTGAAAAACAGACACGCAATTATTTGCAAAGTTAATAAGAACGACCTTAAGCAAATGCAAAATGCATTACAAGTGAAAGAAAATTGGGTTCTAGGACAGGCTGGAATGTTTTCAAAGAAATTTCTACTTCACCAGTGGAAATGCATCTACACCAAAACAGTCAATGATAAATGATACTGCAATGTAAATGATACTGAATTACAAATGACATTCTTTTTCAATTAAAATCCTAGTATTTTGCTATTTTAAGCAAAATATTTTGAATTTTTTCAATATGACAGCCTGCAATTTTTTTTACATTATTTTCATTACAATATCTCTACACTGAATTGAAAGTTTTGCCATTCTTATGGAATTGAACATATTGTTTTGCTGAAACCATGGCAGGTAGTTGAAAACTGATTTTTGTTTTTCCTTGCTGATTCTGTCAGCACAGGCAAGAACTGGAGAGACTGAAAATTGTACTGTAGTATTAAGCCCACCTTTAAACATTTTATGCTTTCCTAAAGGGTCAGGGCTTGTTTCCCAAGGACTGATTTGAACCTTACAAATCAAAAAACAGGGCTGAGCAGCAGTATCATTTAGTAATACACACAATGGTAGTAGCAGGAGTGTGTAACTTGGTAATTACTCAGGCTTTCTTTCTGCTAATTACTCCATTAGAATGGCATGAAAAATATGTGCTACTGATAAAAACATGTACCAGTTGGAACAGTAAAATGCTGCCTACAGAGCAAGCTGGAGGACTGCAGTCCGGATCAGACACACTCTGAATTGTCCTAGCCATAATGCACCATCTCAGAACCCACTATATTCATTTAAAAAGACAACTTTTGTGATATTGGTGCTTCATTTTATTCCATAAAATACACTATAGTTCCAATATAACTTTTCAAGGAAAGCTCTGGCAATTTGGACACGTGATCTCACTTCAAAAATTACTATGCCTGCTTCTGTCCCACAAAATAAAAATCCTTATTTTAATTAGATTTGGTGCCTTTAGCTATCTAGCTGGCCTCAACACATGGATCTGAGATTTAGTGTTGTGTACAAATTAAGTTTAAGCTCAAAGTCAAAGCTCCTTTGACAATTTCTCAAAAATATTTCAACTTTGTAGGACCTTGCAATTCATAAATGAAAATAATTACTTCAAAGAAACTTATTTTGAGTGTTGCTCGAATTTTTCAAGTACATCTAATAACTGAGAACTGTTAAAAGATGCGTCATATTTCACAGCTGGATACCTTGAAGTTCTCAAGACTTCAAGTCAGTTTTCAAAACCCTTTCAAAGCTCTGGCTGGTTTATATAGTGACTTTTTTTTGAAAGGTATCACAAGTGCACAACACCTTGAATAAAACTTATAAGAGATCACAATGAATGTCATGGGAACACAATGAATAAAAATAAAAATGAAAGAGAGGAATAAAAAAAATAAGAACAGGGATGTTCAAGCTAAAGCATCCAGTCTCTCACTAATTCTTCTTCACATGTTCTCAAACACTCCTGATTAACAATATTGATTTAAATACAAAGTCAATTGCATAGACAAAGTCAATTGTTCTGTATCAGAAACACAGGGATGCATGTATTTATGGCCACACTAAAAATAATTTTTATAAGAATTCTCAGAGGTGCTCTGAAAGAAACTTCTCCTCCTGTCCATAATATTCCAGGTCATAGTCTCAGCCTATTTTAATTTGGCATGTGTTTTCCATTGTAATTTTAAATAACATAGACAAGCCTTCTAAAATGTTTTCCTATATATCCACGAAGGCAGACACCTCTCACAAAATCATACTGTTCAAAATGACAACTCATTAAAATACTTCCTGCCTCTCATTTACTATTTCCTGTGCCTCTCCTCAACCCCCTTTCTTATGTTCCACCTCACTCTTCCCTCTCTGCACACACCAGCTGAATCTGCAGGCAGCATCAGATGCTGCCTTTCTCTATGGAGCCAAAACTGACTCTTGAAGCTGGTAGGAGTTTTGTTCCTGCCTCTGGTGGGAACATTTCAAAGGAAATGTGCTTTAGCTTGAGAAATTTATTGAAGTTTTTTAACCTGTCCTGAATACAGAAGAGGGTACTCTCTTTTGCTGGCCTGCTTTCATCTCTCCTTCATTTTTCCAGAATAATAGCTCTGTTGAATATTCTTTCTCTTTCCATCATCATGGTGCAGCTGAGAAACCAAAGGCAGGAAAGAAAATAGAACATAATGGCTTTGAGGCAAAGCAGCTTCACATCCTGCTTCTTCAACACTGCCCACGTTTTATAAGTTAACTTTGCACAGTTTTTGCTCTATATCATACATGAAACAATAATTGCTCCATGAATTAAACCATAATGAGAATCCATCTCTTCTGGGACGAGATTGCTTGTCTGGCAATATCACTGTGGTGTTCCGTGCAAGAGAATCATAAATGGGACTGAAAACTGCATCTGTTCTCTTAGGGTGGTCCTTTTGATTTCCAAGAGACTGCTTTGTACAGAATGCGTTACACAGTGCATGCAAGAATTAAAGTACTTAGGCATTCATTAGAGTGAGAGCACTGGGGGTTTTATGTCCAAACCAGCCACAGCACGTGTCACACATCCCAAGGAGCACAGCTCGTAGGTTTAGTAGTTCTGAAGCTACTTTTCTTTTCAATTCTTCGGATTTCCTCCCACGGGCAGCTCAAAACTGTCCTTGCCACCAGTTACATCACCACCAAGGAAGGCGAGCAGAACTACACAAGGACACTTTCACTCCTGAACCTCCCCTATACCCTCATATTCTCAATTTATCTTTGTTTCAGTTACAAGGGAATCTGTAGCTGTGAGAAACAGTCGTCCAGCGAGGAGACAGCTTCCCCTTTCAGCTATCAAGGTACAAAACACTGGTCAGTCCTTCCCCTTAGCAGTGGAAATGAGGGTCCTTTGGATGCCTTATTGCTAGACATGACCTAGAATTGTTTTGATTTAATAACGTTGTTGTGTTTATTAATATTTCAGCTGCAAAATTCCTCATTCCTGTCCCCCCTTGCAATCAGTCCCTGCAGGCACAGCATGCAGCAGGCACATCCTGCAAGCATTCATTCAGGACCACCTTTATTCCATTGTCTTTATTCCACCACTGGAGAGCTACTCCGATTACCCAGGGGCTTCACTGCAAACATTTCAAGTATCCACAGTGAGAAGCCAGGCTGGGAAAATGCTATTGCTAAAATTGCCACTGGAGACAAGCACACAAGCATCTCATAGGTTCACTTATATAAAGATGTTTTATTGATATTAAGGTTATTTCACTGCTAAGGGGAATTCCAGACTCTTGGACTTAGTTCTAACTATTTCAGGGAGAAAAGGAGAATCTCCTTTCAAGGAACTGCCATGGAGATGATCAGAGAGCAGGAACACCTCTTCTATGGAGACAAAGCGTAGAGTTGGGGCTGTTCAGCCTAGAGAAGAGAACACTGTGGGGAGAGCTTAGAGCCCCTTCCAGGACTTAAAGGGGCTCCAGGTGAGCTGGAGATGAACTTCCGACAAGAGCCTGGAATGACAGGACCAGGGAGAATGGTTTTAAAATGAAAGAGAGCAGGCTTAGACCAGATATTAGGAAAAACTTCTTCCCTGTGAGGGTGGGCAGGCCCTGGCACAGGTTTCCCAGAGAAGCTGTGGCTGCCCCATTCCTGAAAGTGTCCAAGGCCAAGTTGGATGGGGCTCTGAGCAACCTGGTCTAGTGGAATATCCCTCTGCCCATGGCTGGGGGTTAAGTTTTTAAGTTCCCTTCCAACCCAAGCCATTCTATGATTCAAGATCTGCCAAAAAAACCATGAGCCTCGCTAGAAGGAGTTCCCTGTTGTCAGACACCTCTAGAGAAGCCATGCTCAGTTAACTCATTATTAGTGAGTGACCCTAACTGGGGCTGTTCACAGTTTGCAGTTGGGCTCTAGGTGCAGGTTTTTGAAAACTCTTTTATGATGGCAACTCCATTACTGTGGTGATTATCTACTGACATAAAAGAGCTCCTGTCAATCTCTTCTAGAAGACAAGGCCACAGAAAGCCATCCAACCTCAGAGCACAGATCCCTCTTTGTTCAAAGCAGGCAGTGTTCTTCTCACAGCCCCATGAGGGTTTAGTTGCAGGGGTGCACTCACAACTCAGCTGCAGCACTGCTTGTGACAGACTTCAGGCCAGACCTAAAAAGCACCTCCAAATTCCAGCTCCTTCTTTCAAACTCTCTTACAGTTTATCTTCGAGAGACTCCAAAGCAGGCAGGTTAACCATACACAAAAGGATGTCCTTTATCTTGTTTTTCACAGTGACCTCTCTACTGCATCCAATTTCCTACAGGCACACAAGACCCTGTACTGCTGAAAAAAACCACTGGGTATCAACGGGAAATGGAAGAAAATAAAGCATAAGCAGCCTTATGGCTATTCTAGAAGAAGAAGGTTATTCTCAAAGGTTCCAACATGATATGTTGACACTGCTCAGAGTGGACAAGGGTAGTGGGTACACGCACCACTGCATTTTGCCAGAGCCAATTAGACCAACTTCAATATTTGTATCTATCTTATCAAATTGGCTGTAAAACTTGTAATAGTTAATAGGGGCACTTCATTAGCTCAGGCAGTCAAGCACTGATTTATTCAGAAGCCAAACTTGCAATAAGTTCCATTAGTACCCTATGCATCAAGGTTAGAGGATGTGCATGGTGTCTGTGGGATAAACAAGCAGAAGGATGTTAAAGCAAGAATGGAAAAGTGTTTCTCCTTTGCATGCAGAACAGACTGTTAAAAAAAGGGAATGAAAACAATTTCACGATTCTGCAAGAGTTCTTGACATTTTCACTGGTTTGAATCAAGTCTAAATCTCAAACCTCGAAAAAAGCTTGAAAAGCAAAAATCTCATTCAAATCAAATAAAAGAGAGTCAATCAAATTCTTTGTTTCAATAATTCCAAAGACTTGTTATATTTCATCTATAACACTTACCATAGATCATGTTTAGTGTCCAAATAAGCAAATTCTCAAAGCTACTCTTTAAATTGAAACATTTGCTTTTACACTTTTTTTCTGGTAATGGTAATCTCATTGAAAGGGACCTTTATGCTCAACCAGTTTGTGTTTTAATGACTCAAGTATTTTCCTCTGAAAAAGTAATTTGAAAACTATTCAGCCAGCTGTGCTTCTATTGATGTGACTGAAGGGTACCTTTTTGCAAGGCTGATCTTCTGAAACAGTCATCCCATAATCAAAGGATATTGAAGGAGATGTCATATATCAAGCAAAATG
This sequence comes from Amblyornis subalaris, assembly GCA_018881555.1. Taxonomy (NCBI): domain Eukaryota; kingdom Metazoa; phylum Chordata; class Aves; order Passeriformes; family Ptilonorhynchidae; genus Amblyornis; species Amblyornis subalaris. The sequence goes on along the minus strand of JACAXG010000254.1, from coordinate 132,094 downwards.
GGAGGAAATTGAAGTACCTTCTTCGTGACACGGGCCTTAGAATTACTTTACCATATCTTGGCACCACTAGAAATAGAGTTTAAAATCATAGTACTATCAGGTACCTAAAAAAATATTGATTTACAGAGGTACGTATTTGCTCTGGTCTTTGCATGTCTTTGTATTGTTAGCAGTTGCTAGGGTACAGCTTCATTTACTAAATTGTGGATCCAGTGAGTGCCACAAAGGTTCTGAAATCGAATGCCATTCACAACAAAATTGCCCAATTATATCTTTGAAGAGCTGATTGTGTTTGAAAAATGTGCATTGTGCTTGAAAATAGCAATAGGATGAACACAATGAGGATTATCACATTATTGATGTGAATATTTTGCTGTAAAGGGCAGAGTCAGGCAACTCAGAGCCATTCTATTTTAACAGAAACATGTTGGGATGATCCAACATCACCCACACTCCAAAGAAGCATTTCCCTCTTTGCTCTTTCTGACTCATTTTCATTAGGATTTTTATCTGTCTACTTTCAATTTCCTTCTCATTTTCTTCAGAACTCAAAAAGGAAGACAAGACAGTATAAATTAGTTCAGTTTTGCCCTCAAATAATTCTCTCTTCTTCTGAAACATAATTATCTACACAACCCAAGAATGCCTTTGTAGCAGAGTGAACAAAAAAAAAAAACCCACAACTCAAAAGAAGAGAGTTTAATGTAACAAGGAAGGACACAGGCTCTTTAGGACAGGCAGGGAAGACGAGGAGAGGATCACCCTCCATGCCAGTGAACAGCTGGAGTGAAGGGAGCTCTGTCCAGGGATAGATGAGGAGCTGGCCAAGAGCTGATGGATCAGGAGTAAAGGTGACTTTGTTGGGTTCTGCTCCAGGCCACCCCACCAGGAAGACTGAGCGGATGATTCCCTCCAAAGGCATAGGAGCAGCCTCTCCTTCCCAAGCCCTGGTTGCCATGGGGGGCTTCAGCTACCCTGATATCTGTTGGAGGGGCAACACAGCAGGAATAAGCAATCCAGGAGCTTCCCGGAATGCGCTGATGATGACTTCCTCCTCCAAGGAATACAAAAGCCAACAAGCAGAGCTGCTGTGCTGGATCTTCTTCTCACCAACAAGGAGAGGTCGGTGGACAATGTGGAGCTCAAGAGCAGCCTGGGCTGAAGGGACCATGAAATGCTGGAGTTTGAGATCCTTAGGGAAGAGAGGAGGGTGCATGGCACCCTGGACTTAGAAGAGCAGACTTTGGCCTCTTCAGGGACCTGCTTGGCAGGGTCCCATGGGATAAAGCCCTGCAGGGAAGAGGGGCCCAGGAGAGCTGGTTGATATTCAAGGATCACCTCGTCTGAGCTCAGGAGCGATGCATCCCAACGAAGAGGAAGTCAGACAAAAACACCAGTAGGCCTGTGTAGATGAAGAAGGAGTTCCTGGACAAACTCAAAACACAAAAACGAAGCCTAGAGAGGCTGGAAGCACAGACAGATATTCTGTGAAGAATACAGAGAGATTGTCTGAGCAGATAGGAATCAGGTTAGGAAACCTAAAGCCCTGATGGAATTAAACCTGGCCAGGGATGTCAAGGGCAACAACAAAACCTTCTATAGATGTGTTGATGACGCAGGATGACTGGGAAAAAGGTGAGCCTTCTCAGGAAGGAAACAGGAGACCTGGTTACCTGGGACATGCAGAAGGCCGAGGTTCTCCATGCCTTTTTTGTCTCAGTCTTCACCAGCAAGGTCTCCAGCCACACCACCCAAGTCACAGGAGGCAAAGGCAGGGACTGGGAGAATGAAGCACCCACTGCAGGAACAGATCAGGTTGGAGAATACCTACGGAACCTGAAGGAGCACAAATCAATGGGAGCTGAGGGGATCCTGGGGGAACTGGCAGATGAAGTGGCTAAGCCACCTTCCATCACATTTGGAAGGTTGTGCCAGTCCAGTGAAGTCCCCACTGAAAGGAAAAAGGAAAATCCAACCCCCACTTTTAAGAAGGTGGATAAGGGAGACGTAGGGAAACAACAGACCTGCCAGTCTCACCCGTGTGCCGAGCAAGGCCATGGAGCAGATCCTCCCGGAAAAAAACGGCACATGGAAACTCAGGCACGTGGACAGCCAGCATGGCCTCACCGAGGGCAAACCACGCCTGACAAATTCGGTGGCCTTCTATGGTGAGCTTTGTGACTAGACGACATTTAAATTCCCTTCCAATCCAAACCATTCTCTTGTTTTATGAAATCTTTAAAACCCTATCCTTCTGCTGAGATCCAGGAGGTGACAGAAAAAAATGAATACAGCAGTTAATTTTTCATCTAGGGTTTGTTATAAATGAGAGTTCTGTTCTAGGAAAACAGTCTGCTCAAACCAAGGATTCTTGATGGTTTCGTGTGCCTTCAATTAATATATCATTGTTATGTATTTTCCTTAATCCAAGGGTAAAACATTAAATTATTAGAATATTAATCACTCAATTAAAATAGAAGAGTGGCATGACTAATTGTGTTTTGTCAGTTTTCTTTCTGTTTATTGATTAAATATTTTTTAAAATAAGTTGACATAAAATGGAATAGAAATAGCCCATAAACATAAGAAAATGAGATTTTTTTTTTTTTCTTCTGGCTTCTGAAATTTCATATCTACTTTGACTCTGACCAGTATCTCTCTGGTGTTTCTGGCTCCCTCCCTGGAGAAGGGAGTTACACAATTCTGCATGTAGCAAAGACATGAAATGGGCAACTAGAACAGGCATATCAAAGGTCAATTGTACAGGAGAATTAGGTAAATGTGTTCCAGCTCTGAAAATCTGTGAATTAATAAAATGCCCAACCTATGTTTAAGCAAAAAAGAAACGAGGAGGAGATGATTGGTGGATCCCTGGAAGACTGCTAATTAATGATCCCTTCCTATACTTAAATGACTATCAATTTAATTCTCAGAAGCATCTGTAGTTTAAACATATATTTGACTAAGCAGCAGTAGAAGGTAATAATAAAAGACCTGTAGATTCACTTATCAATCTTGTATACAACCCCTGACTAAAGGAACTTAGAAAACCTGTGGAATGATACAGGGGACTATGGAAAGAAAGATGACTGATAGCCAGACCCAGACTATAGATATTTTGCATTGAATAGTTGTAAGACAATGTAGACTGTGTAATTCTAGAGGCTCTGAAACTCCAAGGTTATTCACTAGAAAGGTAGCCAGAAATTAGGACATTGAAGTAATTCGGATAATCTCCTTGGTCTAATTTGACTGCCAATTCAGGAAGACATAATTTTTTTCTGGAACCTTAAATCTTTTCAATAATCAAGGCTCACAGAAATAAATTCCTGTTCTAAATGTTACAGGCAGGTTTGGACTGCACAGTCACTTATAGAGCTCTCATAAATGTTACTCATATCTCCAGGCTTAAGCAAGATTATGAGAAGCCAGAACCCACACAACACCTAAGGATCAAAAATGCTTGTCTTTTGAACAGGAGCTTTGGATTTCCTTTAAACAACAACAACAAAAAAATTCAACTTCTTCTACTCTCAAATTTTGGAGAAGCTCTAAAATAAACACACGCAATCTCTTTTTCTGAAATTAGTATTTTTACTAGTAATAGGCATCCTTTTGCCACAGCCTCAGCCCTGTGAAATGTCTGCTTGAGGACACCTGCAAAAACCACACCTGAGCAATTAACAATGCTAAAGCTGAGGGATGAGTTGGGTTTTTTCCCAATGCTATTAACAAAGAGACGGAAGAAGAAAATTACTCAGTTTTGCACCAAATACAAAATGCTGCCACAACGAAAATCTTCAGAGAGGTGCTAAAATAGTTTTCGTGAGCAAATCCACACACCCATAGAGGCAGCGATGATTCCAAAGGAAACGACAACAGGCAAAAATTTAAGCAGCCAGGCTCCTTCCTATCTGGAAGTCAGTGGTAAAATTCCCAGAGGTATCAGGGAGGACAAGATCAGGCCAACAGCAAATGCTTTTGAAAATTGCATCCTATAAAATCCCCATTGACACTGTGGCTATGCTACTCAGAAACAATACCAAGGGAATTCCTTGGCAAAGCTCTAGGTAAGCAATAGAGGAGTAGGAAAAGGAACAAAATTGGTGAACAGACAGAGAAAGAAAGGGCTCCACACCCTCCAAGCACTCCATTGGGAATGGCTTTCATGTGCAGGACCTTGAAGTAAACCTTTCTGTCATTTTCTTCCATCCAGGCAGGCACTTCTTGTGTCAGCTGCAGTGGGCTGAAGCACGCCTTGCAGAGCTCCTTCCTGCCCTGCAAGAATGGGCACTGCAGCCAGCAGCACGGACTGTGGTGTGCCCCCAGCTCACTACAGCATCCCAGAGCCACAGAGTCCTTTAGACTGGAAAAGCCCTCTAGGATCACCCAGCCCAACCATCAACCCAGCACTGCCAAGCCCACCTGGGACAGGTTTTTCTCTCTTCTCATCACTCAATTCTGTGTGTGCATCAGGTCACCACAGTGAAAGTGACACCTTCTCTGATCTATTTCCCAAACCCTCTGCCAGTCAGCAGCAAACTAACTATCCCCATTTATCCCCACTTCTTCACATCCTGGACCAGCACCATTCACAGGGCTGAACCTCAGCAGTGATTTGCCCCTTAGCTACTGAGCTTAGCACTCACAGACCACATTTGGAGGCTGGTGCTCCTGCTGGATTGCTTCCTGCACAGCAAATTGGTTCATTCATTTAATGGAGCTTTTTGAGGAGAAATATGTTGTCCTTAATGAGGAAAAAAAAGGCTCTTGCCCTCTATGAGTAACAGCCTTACGTTTTATAAAATACTGGTTTCCTCCCCGATTTATGGCAAAGTGCTGTTCTTTTAGTTTATGAATTTGTGTATTTTGTATTGATTCTGCTTCATTCTACTTGCCAACAATTTTATTTCCCTCACTTTATCATCACTGTGACTGATGTGAACTCTTGAAAGATATTTCGTTTATTTTTACTATTCCTATAACTTTCTTAATTTATCTGTTGCTGTACTAAACAAAAACCACAAAAATATTGAGGCATTAAATTTCTATAAAGACATGCCATGGGATTAATATTCCACAGTTTGATAAAATCACAGAGCTGCCCACTAAACATTATACACTTGTGCATAAACCCCCAATGTAATTCACTATAACTGAGTAATAAAAATGAACATTCGCATAGCCCACACATGTGCCAGATATAGGGGAAAAGTATTTATGCTATCAAAGAAAAGAATATAATTTCTCATTCTTGAATATTAAAAGCAATTCAATACACAGAAAATTAAGTCCAGTCATCTGTGACCATTAACTAATCCCTCTCCTCTTCCTCTATCTCAGCCTCCCTCCCAGTTCTCCTTCTGAATTTTACTAGAAAATAAGAGTGGATCTTCCATGTTCATAAATGAATATTATAGTGTGTGTAATATGATGCAATCATTACAATAATACAGCTCACAAGTTGGATTTCAGAGTGACAGAAACAGAATTGTCTGTAAATTTAAATTTATGTTTATCTCTACTAGCCACACTGTCTTATATAAGTAAGACTCTAGTAATTTTAAAGGCTTTCTACTAAACTCTATTTCCTCAACTATCAATGAAAATTAACTGCACAAAATGTTCTTGGCAGGCAATCTGAAAGGACAATTTAGGAGCTGCAGAGTTTTCCATCTCTCTGCCACCTTTGAGTATGTCTAACTAGGCACACTAACAAGCTGATTAGCATTTTTCTAAATCTGCTTTTTTCCAGTTATTTTTTCCCCCTGAACTCAGTGACAGTTTTGCCACCGCCTTCATTAGAAGAGGAGGCCTTAACTCATTTTCACTTCTGATTCAACTAATTACACAGCTCCGCATTAATTTTCTTGGACATAGTGCAAAACACATATCAACATGTGTTAAGACACAGGATCACGAATTTCTGTAGTAAAAGCTAGAACTACATGTACACTTTCTACTCTATCTGCAAAAAAAGAGGCATGATTAATATCAGAAATAGTGTTTAGGAGCCTTGGTCACAAGCAGGTACCACGGTACCATGAGATTTTGAGGTTAGACACATTAAAATAAAAACTCTGAGGTCAGTACTCAGAGAGAATGAGGGAATCATAATTATCTTATGGGATAAAATCTTTTAATACAGAGAGAAAAATCTGCCTATGTGGTACCACAAGCACCTTGGCCATTTTTTCCAGCATAACAAATGTTAATCCTGCCTGCATAAACCAGCAGAAACTAGCTTCTTATGTTTGCAGTCTTTATTCACCAGTCTTGGAAAACAAGTGCCGAGTAAATTTGCAAGAGGACCAGCTTGACTTCCACTAGTCTCTGAATCAGGAAGCCAGGCAAAAATGCCAGGAGGCATTCCCTGGAGTCTCACTCACACACACAGTGCTGCGTGACCTAGTCAAAAAGATCACCTCTCTGGCTTACCTGTAAAATGTCTGCTGGCAAAGGGACTCTGGGCTGTTACTCAGCAGCAGGGAAGGAGGTATCCTGCATAAGGATATCCTAGATGAACATGTGCAGAGCTTTAAGTATCTATTTTCTGAACCACGATTCAGAAAACCTGTAGTCAGCAAGTACCAGGACAATAACTAAGAAAGAGCAAACACTTTGGAAGACACACGGCAACCTGCAAAAGGATGCAGGGAGACACCAGCCATGGCAAACTCCCCAGGCAGATCCTCGAATGCACTGTGCAGTGAAAGTATTTCTGTCACATTGAAAGCACCTGGTTCTTCTGGGAAATGATCACAGAGTCACAGAATGGCTTGGGTTGGAAGGGACCTTAAAGATCATCCAGTCCCACCCCCTGCCATGGGCAGGGACACCTCCCCCACCCCAGGTTGCTCCAAGCCCCGTCCAACCCGGCCTGGAACACTTCCAGGGATGAGGCAGCCCCAGCTTCTTCTGGGCAACCTGTGCCAGTCTCTCACCTCTGTCCTGACAGCAACATCCGTGCCTTTGGCCAACAGGCTGTGCGGGAAAGAGTTCCAGCAGCACAGCTGCGTGTGAGCTGTGGGCACAGACTCTGACCTCCACCGACCCGCGGAAGCCTCGGAGCAGCCCGGTGAAAACCTCCCAGCTGCTTGAGGAGTCCTACAGAGGCTGGCCGCAGTGAAATTCCACATAAACGCAGGTTTCCTGCAGTGTACCTGCTTTTTTCAACGAAGAACTGACACTGAGGCGTGCCATCAGTCTGCCACGACACACGCGTGCCTCGTGCTGAAACAAAGACCGACCTGCGGAAGGAAAGCGTTGCCAAGATCGCTAAGAAACCTGAAAGTGAATCTGAGTGTCAGACATGTAGAACTGGAAAATGGTGCTTTGGCTAAACCACAATGCTGCATTCAGCACCCGTATTTCCTACCTGGGTTGCTATCAAATGTCTGGAAGACATCAGGAAGGTCATAAACAGGAGGCAGAAGTAGGATTAAAGCGAAGAAGTGTGAAAAGCAGTACCCAGGCACCAAGCAAGTCTGAAGCTGCTGATATGACGGACCAGCCCATCACAAAGCACTTCAGGGAAAGCACATGGGCTGCAGCAGCCACTGCCACCGAATCTCAGACATTAATTTCATCCCTGTGCCTCCTGTTATCCACGGCAAAGCAACTAAACTCCGTGCAGGCAGGAGGAGGAGGTTCAGCCACGAGCCACTGCCATTTATCACCTCGTGTCTCACAGACACACAGCACAAATCAAGCGTGGCAACACCACCAGACCACAATCTTTTGATGCAGCACAGACAAAAGAGTGTGTGAGCACATTCCTGTGCCTGGGGTGGGGAATGGGTGCTGTCAGTCACGCAAGGGCAGGGGAACTGTCATTGCTGTTGCCCGTGTGAGCCCAGTCAGTGGGTTCCAGAGCAGGGCTGGTGGAGAATTTTGCAGAATTACTGGGAAGACGGGGGAAGAAACGTGGCAAGTGCATATATCACTTGAAAAGGTGAATATTGACCACTGTGAAACAAGAAGAATTGAAAAAAAGGACCAAACGCACACAAATAATGATTGCCAAGAGAGAAATACATAATATTTTTCTGGCATCCCTGCATTGGCCTGTAGAAAAAAAGAGCTGCTGAATGGAAAAAAAAAGTGTCAGATTTTAATTTACTTTTTATAACAGATGTAGGTTTACGTCCATTATGCCACCAAAGGTAAGATTTAATCACATCAAAAAACTACCAACTGAAAAGAAACAAGTACTAAATCTCACTGTCAGGGAGCCACATCTAGCTAGTACAGCTTTTTGTAATATCACATTAATAAAATATTTTGGATTATAATAAAGGCTTATATGACATTTCCTATTCCAATTATTAATTTCACTTCTATCTTCTTCTTCAGAGAAGAAGAATTCACCTGATTACTCGGAATTACCAGAGACAATTTTCATCAAAAGTACTGTTCTAACAACGGTTCAGATGTTCAAACCATAAACTGAATCTTAGGACATGGACCATGTTTAATATTCAGCTCTTTCCACTGTCACTTTGATTTCTGAACTGCACCTTGACTGACTCTACACTTTTCCAAGGGGAACTGTTAGAAGGCTGACATTCAGGACCAAATCTGTAAGCACCTCTCTCAGTTTCCCTTGGGGGATGTTTTTGTAGCTCACATATCAGAGATGTGAACTCAAATAACAGAGCAGAGCTCAAATAACAGAACTCAAATACTCACAGAGCAGACACAGATAACATATACACAAACATGCAGATATAACAGATACTGAGACATTCCCCACTCTGGTAATAATCATTCCCGCTTCAACATAACTAATTGAATTATGCCTTCCAAAGGATGTCTTATGAAAATTTAGCAGCAGTACAACAGAAAAAAGGAAGGGAAAAGAAAGAGAAGAGAAAAGAAAAAGAAAGAGCAAAGAAAGTTAAAAAAGGAGAAGGGAAAAGGAAAAGAGGAAGGGAAGCGAAAAGGGAAAAGGGGAAAGGGGGAAGGGGAAAGGGGAAAAGGGAAAGGGGAAAGGGGAAAGGGGAAAGTGGAAAGGGGAAAGGGGAAAGGGGAAAGGGGAAAGGGAAAGGCAAGGCAAAGGCAACGCAAGGCAAGGCCAGGCCCTTTTTCAGCAGAGCTTTGTTGCCTCATGCTTTCAAAGGTGCAAAGAATCACAAGGCTGAGCATTAAAAAAAGATATATTCCAGTATACCAGACCCTATTTATTTGTTTTGTTATTTCCTCACCTCCAGGAGCTCCTGCCAGTGCTCCTGTCTGAAAGAGACAGCCAGGCTTGTGATAACTCTGCCTTTGTCTGAGCCCTTCCAGTCTCCAGCAGACTTTTTGCCACATGCCCCCTCCACTCACCTGCCTTAGAAGCTGCAGTGTCTTCTCGGCAGGGTGAAAACAGCCAAAGCTGAAGTGGCTGCATCCTTCTTGATGCCTCCCAACCTATGTGCCAAAGATTACTGGAAAACTCCTACTTTTATCCACATGATTCCTTTCAGGAGGTTTTCAGAGCCTCTTTTGTTGTTGTTGTTGTTGTTTTTGTTTAATTCTGGGTGGATCAATGAACTCTAGAGGTTGCCAGGCAGGGTAAGTGACACCCGTGCAGGACAGAGGGGCGGAAGGGCTGGATCACGGAAAGATTCTGTGACAGCCCTGCAAAACTTACTTCAGGTTTTCTGGCCTTGAGCTTCAAGTGGTGAGAATTTAAAGAGGAATCACACTACCCTGAAGAGGCTACAGAGCTAACAGCTACTTCAATACCTCCCTTGTAGCATGGACACAGAAGCACAGAGAACATCTAGGCTCTTGCAGTGCTAGTAAAAATCTGCCATTCATACAGGCAGCTCTGAGTGAAAATTATCACAATGAGGGACTCACTTGCTGGCTTTGTACCATGCTTGGTATTGATCCGTGCTGGCACTACTGCACAAAATGCAGCACTGCTTCCCACATTTTCATCTTTACTAACAGAGAAAATTACATCACGTGTTATTCATTCTTGTAGGCCCCAGGGTTTTGTTTTTTGTTGTTGTTGTTGTTGTTGCTTTTTAGTGAGAACTACATGTTTCTTTAATCAGACCTCTTGGAATAAAAGCTTTTCAACTAATTTCTCTGAAAAAGAAAGAAAGAAGAGTATGGAGGAGACAACGGAGGAAAGGGGGGAAAAACCTTTGTGTTTTTTACAAGATAATAGAACTTAAATTAATTTGGAATTTAGCAGAACTCTAGCTGTTCAGGGAAATTTGTCTAAAATGACCTGTAAGTTTACAGGGACAACTACTTAGCTTGTGTTGTGAATGCTGTGCAAACTGACAGCCACAGAGTGATGGTGCGAATCCAAAAGCATTTCTTTTTTATCCAGACCTACTGTGACTGGATGCAGAATTTGGGCTTTTTCACACACTCATTTTGGAGGTGGAGTCCACCGTGCTTAAAAAACCTGGGAAGAGAAGAATTCCTGAGTGTAGTTCAAGGCTACATTGCCAGGTAGAATATTACTGCAACCATTTTGCAGTCTGTGTATTGTCCTCTTAAAAGGACTGCAGAGCTTTTACAAGTAATATATCAAATACTTTTCCTTATCTGGCTATGACAGTCCTTTATTATTTTAATCACACTACATGTCAAATGAGATTTTTTTTTTTTCCCCTGTAATGGTAAATAGAAGAATAAAATGTAACAACAGTCAGCAAGGCAGGATCCTGAGGTCACTGATGTATTTCTTAATTGGGCAGGGTGAAATGAGACCTTGTGAGACACCTGAAACTCCTCTTCTGCCCAGTACTGTTCAATTTCAGTTTGGCACAATTTTAGTTGGTGATGGTAAACCAGCTGATGGAAATACAGAACACAGATTGCTCTGCAAAACGTAGCTTCTGATGGAGGGATGAAGAAGCAGCAGCAGTTCTGTGCAGAGAGGGAATACAAGTCTTCCAATCCACAGGAGGTAGTTTCTCGTGAGAAAGTAATAAACTTCCTTGAAGAGTATTGGAAAAGAAATTAGGAATTAAAACTGGAGTAAGGAAGGTCTAGAAGAGAAATTTAGGAGAAATGTAAGATGTAGTTACCCAGAGAGTCTGTGGGATTGCTCTTTCTGGAGGAAAGTGAGGAATCTCACTGGATGATGTCTTAAAATATCCTCCAGCCTTCTCTTTCACGATTGCAGTTTCTGAGGGTGCTATTTTTTCTCTAGAATCAGGAACATAACTAGTTACACAGCCTTCTACATGGAAGCTGTCCGGGGTGGGGGGGGGGGGGGGGTGCAGAAACTTGATAATTCTGCTTATCAACAAAAAACTATGTAAAACTTCTGTCCCACCTCATCATTTCACTGCAGGCCAAAAAACAACTAATGAAAAAACAGACCTTCCAGTTTGTAGCACTGGGCCCAGTGTTGTTTCATCTCTTTCACACCCTGAAGACCCAAAAGTCCAGAGAAGCAGAGCAATGATTGAAAGTACTAAAAGAGATCTCTGGAGATCATCCACGCTGCTCCTCAGGAGAGTTCTTCAGCCGGATTGTGCTCCCCATCAGGACCTGCCCTTTGTGTCCCGTTCCCCCTCTCTTCCCACACAGATGGAAATACATCTGGGACAGGATGGATAAAGTGAGAGGTACACGACCAAGCCAGACATGTTTCAAATGCCTGCATCATGCTTCTGGCAAAGGGGACAGAACTTCACCTCCTGGGAGAACCCGACAGAGCAACACCATTGCTTTCTCATTCTGTAAACTCCAGAGCAGCTTAGAGATCTACATGAAACAGATCTCTCTTGTGAGAGGCCAGCACTTTGTCAACATGGCATTCCTCTACCGAGGGAAAAAAATCTGTAGATTTAGAGCTTTACCTCAAAACTAGCCTGACAGGAAAGAAAATACGAAGCCCGAAGAAAATGCAGGTCTGGTAAGCATGTAAGCCTAAATTTATAGCCTGTTTCTAAATCTATCTAATAGTATATGCCCACCAGCATGCCAGTCTGGGCTTTGTGCCTGGATTTCTTTTGCATGGAGACAGACGTCTGGAAGAATCACAGAATAATATCCTGAACTGGAAAGGATCCACAGGGATCATCCAGTCCAACTCCTATCCCCACAAAGACACTTCAACCATCCAACCCTGTGCCTGAGAGCGTTGTCCAAATGCTCCTGGAGCTCTGGCAGCCTTGGGGCCGTGACCATTCCCTGGGGAGCCTGTTCAGTGCCCCAGCACCATATGGGGGAAGAGCCTTTCCCTGATATCCAGCCTAAGCCTCCCCTGACACAGCTTCAGCCACTCCCTTGGGTCCTGTCACTGGTCATCACTGAGGAGATCAGTGCTGCCCCTCCACTGCCCCTCATGAGGAAGTTGTAGGCTGTGAGGAGGTCTCCCCTCAGACCCCAGAAGCTGACAAAAGTTCAGGTCTTCCCTGGGTCAGGGGTTCTTACATGAAACAGAATGCACCTCGATGCAGGAGAAGCCCAACCATCCTATCCCACAGCCATGACCGTGTTCAGCCCACAGGTAAATTACAAATGTATCTGAAAGCAAACGAATTCAAACACCCTGAGACCTAAGCCTTGTAGCTGCTTTTGGTAGATACATTCCCAGTTTGTTTTACAACCATTTTCCTCCAGCTACAGGCTCAGGGTGAGACAGCACCATTTACTGATGACTGAAACATCTGTCCGGGGTGAGTCACCACAGCAAAAGCTCTGCTTCAGAAACCACAGCACTGCTCCCACTGTGCACCCTGTCATGCACCCCAAAGAAAGGATACAGAGATCATGGAAGGAGAGGGTGTGCTACCAAACTGTTGGCAGGCGGGAACAAAAAAGAAGAGGGGAAAGGGAAAAAAACCAAACTTATCTGCACAGTTAATTTTCTGGCCCAACAGAAAGAGCTTGAATTTCTGTTAACTGCTCCTGCTCCCAATTCTAGTGCATTGTAGCACTGTCCATTTATTGACTGAAGGCCCTCTGAAGAGGCAAGGATGACAGAATTGCTATGAATCTGTGACAGCCTTGAGCAGGTCCATCAATCATTGTCACTGACCTCGACTAGGTTATTCACTTTGTTCAGCTCAGGAATCACAAGTAACACATTCATTTGTGGCTGTCATCATATGCCCAAGACACTTGTCACGCTATAAAAACAGCACTTTTAGGCAGAAATCCCTGTGCAGTCTCATCAGATCTGTTCCTTAGTGCATATGTGCCTTTCTTCTTTTTTTCCCCAAATGTTTTGAAATGAGCAGGAACTAGAAATACAGTGAAACTGGCAGTTCAATAAAAGGTTACTGTTCTCAAAACATAAAGCAGATGATGACATTTCAGTAAACAGCGTATTTTGTTGCTTAGAGCATCAGTTAGAAGTAATTCCTTCATAACATCTCATGTCAGGAAATCAGTTCAGCAAAAGCTATTTTCAGCTGATAACTCTGAAATAAGAGATCAGAAATTACACTCTAAGTTCAAAGCCCAATAATAGTAAAAAGATAGATTCATGTGGAGCTGGTCCAAACGTTTTGGCTGTGTCTGTTTTCTTGTTGTTGAAAAATGCCATTGAGGAGCAAAAGTTTTATTTTTTATTAGACCAAATTAGTATAAAGACCAATAAATAAAAGAGATTATACTTCTTTTTTTTCTGGCAAACAAGAGGAGGCTAACTGGACATGCAACCTTGCATGCCTTTTTTCTATAAATCTTTTGAAAGATAATTTTTTTTCCTGCAAGCTTTTACCTCGTGAAACTGCCTTAGCTTTGCAACTTTTGTGTCCTCCTTCACGAAGCAGCAAATGGAAAAATCTCAATGGATTAAATGCTCTATTTTCTGCCCACATCAACATGTCATAAGTGAACTACACTCACCATGTTCCACCCCTCCTGTTCATTATGCACACACAGACAAGCAGGAGCAGGTCAGTACTCACCTCCCAGGATGATGTTCACTAAGTCCCACTAACATTACCTAGATCTTCCGAGCCCAAACTGATATTATCCCTCACTTGTTTCCTGTTACCCTTGGCCTTCCCACTCTCCCCGCTTACACAGCATTAAAAATGTAACACTCACAGCCTTTTGGCACCGTGGGGTTCCCAGCAGCATATTTTGAGCAGTTGGCATTTAACGTCAGTGGCACTGAAATAACCACCTCGTTTGCTGCACTTTTCCCTGCAAGTGGCAAAGTGCTCAAGGACACATCACTCCCTGCAGCTCTCGGACAGGGAGAACGAGGCACCGGTGGAAGAGAGATTCAGCAGCTCTGGGCAGCAATGGAGTTGAAGGAAAAGAGCAGCACCCCCAGCTCCTGCCCCAGCACTCCCCACCGTGTTTGGCTCCCCGTGGGCACAGCAAAGGTGATTTTGGCTTCCGGAGGTGGAGCCTCACCGGAATATTTGGCGTACAAATGACGAAGAGCCCTGAACACCAGCCTTATTTGGAAGAAGTAGAAATGGTCCTTTCTCCGAACTAGCAGTTTTGGGGAAAATCAGATGAGATTGAGACCTCTTTCCTGAAGAAACTGCCTGCCTATCACAGGCAGAAACCCTTCAGGACTCTACTGTGTTTTTCCTCTTTGCTGTCTCAGTGTGCCAAGCAAGGGGACTCTCCTCTGGGATCTCAGGGTCTGGAGCAAAGGGTTCCTGTTCCTTTTGATCAAATCCAGCCACACAGCACGTAAACCTTCTTCCCTCTGCTCTTTTCCACTCTGGCACCACCAAAGAGCTCAGGGAAACAGGAACAAAGCACTGGCAGATGCTACTCACTAACAGAAATATAAGCAATGACAATGGCCAGCTCAAAGAGAGCAAACACAAAAGTTTTACCAATACTCACCCTATACATCCTCTGCTTGAGAAAAAGCTTTCACATGCACACCCTAAAGTCCAGTGACTTAAAAAATGGACAGCCCTTGAACTAGAAAGCTCTTCGCCACCACCACCCTGCAGCCATCGGCTGAAATTGCCTCCACATGCGGGTTGTACTTCCCAGCCATGCCCTGTGGGTTGGAGGGAATGTTAAGCTCGGGTCTGTCCTTCCTGAGGAGCAAATGCATGGCCGCAGAACTGTCCCTTTAGGGAACTAGGATGTCTTGTGATGATTAGGATTAGTGCATGATTGTTTCATGAAACCTGGAAAAATGTCAGCTGTTGCAACGGAGAAATACTTGTTGCTGGGGGGAAAAAAGGCAGTCTCCTTGTGAAGGTGTGGTGTTTCTGGCGCAATTTCTAATGCACTCTGCCCTGACGCAGGAGCTTGTGCCTCCAGCTTCCACAGCAAGAGCCGCCCAGAGGCTGAATGTCGAGCAGCCTGCATACTGCAGCTGCCCAGTTCATCCCAAAAGAAGCAATGGTTTGGATCACGCTGAAGTATCCAAACACATCCATTGAAGTATCTGCTGTAAACTGGAGGTGTGATGAAACCGACAATTTGCATCTGGCAGCGTTGCCATGAATTTGCTTAAGTTTTATTACAAGTCTCAATTGTTTGCCGTCATGGATGTGGCAAATTAGACAGGGTTGCAGAAATTCAAAAAGAAACCAATAATCAGCTCTGAGAAATGCAAAGTGACTTGTCAAAGTCTGGACTGCCACCACATCTCAGTGAACTCCAGGTATTTCACTAAAGGTCACAGACAGAAGGTTTTGCAAGGCTACCTTTCGGGTGTACAGCGACTGCTGCCTAACGAAAACCTAAGAAAATTATTATCTCTGTGAAACAGCTTAGGAAAAACAGAAATAAACCACCAAAAGCGACATAATTGAACATATGGTGTGAATCAATTGCATGATCCATGCACGGTTAAGAACAAGCATGGATGCTGATGAGCATCTGAGGGCAACTGTGGGAAGATCCACACTTCCCTGGAGACGTTTACAATGCACCCGAGTAAGGTTTGCCGGTGCAAAAGATGTCATGTGGGAATGGTACTGCTTTATGGAGCAGACACAGACATCTCTGAAGAACTGCATTTAACCTAATGCTTGAAGGTCTGGATCTTTGCAAGACACTTTTAGAACCATGCACTAAGCCAAAGCTGCAAGTCAGAGAACAGAAGTGCTCGATTTCAGGGATAAGGAAAAAGCAAAGAGAGGCCCTAACACACAGCTGGTGAAAACACACAGGCACATACGCAGAGTAAAATATTGTGAAATGTTCTATATGTAACTCAAACCAAATTTTAAACTGCAGATTTTATTTTAAGACGTTCATGCTTTCCAGAATGACATCTTTATTGCAGCTGTCGCTGAAGCACAAGGTCTGGTCTTAAAGGTAACAGTTGGTGTCAGATCAAAGTAGCTGCCTTTGAGCAGAGCACGGATGCTCCCTTCCTTCTGTGACTTCTTTACAGTCTGTCTTCAACGCAGAAATCACACACATTCTCCAACACTCCCAGAAATATGCAAAAAACTGATTACCCGAGTCAAATTATCTTCCTCCACTTCCTGCAGGCTGGGCAACAGCTCTCAAGGCAAGACATTTTACTCCAGGTTTGTTTCATTTCCTTGTCATCACTACTCCTGTAGAAATTTGATCCCTGAACCCTTGGCTGCTTTTGATATTGACATAACCATCTACATCACATCACTGCAATTATCAGAATGCTGATTTATACCACGAGTCCACATCCTCATGCCCAGGGTTGGATTTGCCATTTAATCCAGCAAAATGCATCTGAGATTTTTTTCCTCTAGTGCTATGCAAAGGTTCTTGATTAGCTTTCCATACTGTGAAATGGAAATAGAGCAAGATATTTTGTTCTGTATTTTGTGTTAATGGTATAACCTCAGCAGCATATCTGTTCCATAAATGCTTTGAAAGGCATACAAATTAACGACATGATATGTATCACAAAAACCATCCCAATTTCAGCATCTAATTAGCACAATGTGGCAACATTCACAGTGATATGCTGCTCACCACAATCTTCTTTGCAAGACTTTATTTTCCCCTTCCAAAGTGATGCTAAGGAAGACAGCTGATCTCGCATTCCACACACCAAGCCATAAACATTTATCAAGGTGTCAACAGAGAGCAACACTTCTGGGTTGTCAATATTTAATCTGCAGTAAAATTAAATCACGGGCCATTAGACCCAGTTCATCAAGTCAGGAGTTCAGTGCAGATGCTGAGCTGGGTGTCAGGAAGCTTCTAAGCAAAGCATATGCAATCTTCTGCCCTTCTGACCACGGAATCATCACGAAGTATCTGTGCACGGACCCTACAGATGCACAGCACCACCCCACAGCACACCCCTGCGTTTCTGGGAACAGGCTGCAGCAGCACCACCACTCCTCAGGAATCACCACGTTGCAGCTGTGGACAGGTAACCTCGGCCCCTTCACTTACGTGGCAGAGTCCAGCACGGCACCAAAGCGCTCTCGTAAACTTTCAGTCATGGGGTAATTTCCATGAGCTCTGCCCAAGGGAACTTCACATAACCTGCTAGCAAAAAACAGACCTGCTAGCCCAGAAGCTCTGCCCCTTGCTCCCCCTTCTCATTTGCAGGGATATGCACAGGCCACTGAGGGGTGAAAACTAAAGGATTTCTGATCCTCTGTTAGAAACCTCATGTGGTAGCCCTCTTACATGTCTGACAATGGCACGTCACTGTGCAACCCTGGTTTTCCTGCACCCTTTTCCTTTCCAAAGAAGGACCACAACTATTCCTGGTTTATTATAAAGTCTCAGCAATCAGCAGTGTGGAAATAACAACCCTCATCTGACAGGCTATTAGAACTTCTTCCATTTCAAAGACCTCTCCATGCTCTCTAAAGTTTAACAAACTTGGCTTGATGAAAGCTACTTCCTCAGGCCATTCTGGGAGAAGCACGCAAAGGGAAAACCTGTCCTTGGGCTGGCTATCAGCAGCTGTGCCCTCACACCCTTTGTCCAGCTCAAAAATGAGGCAGAGGAAGTAGTGAAGGCTGAAGCAAGTTTTTTGACCAGGTCCAAGGAGAGGACAAAGGCCCCTTTGCCCATTGTTGCAGCCTTGCCGCAGGACTCTCCTTTACTCACTTAACCAGTCATAGGTAAAATACTAACAATTACCTTCACAGAAGTTTTCCCAACCTACAGCCAAGCCAATCCTTTTGTTTTCTCCACACATTCTTTGCAAATAAGAAAAAAAGCATTGCAGTTTTTATAAAAACACAGACCTGAGGGCAGAACGTAACTGCATACGGCCTGTTCCACGTATTTCCCATTGGTTTATGTTTGTTCCAGTTCTCCCTTTAACGGGTAATTTTCTTGCAAAATTTTCTCCTCCACTGCACATTACTGTTCTTAATTAGAACATTTCCAAACAATTCCCACTCAAACTTCTGTTCACCACGGATAACTCACAGGCAGGTATTATCCACCACTGCAGTCATCAGAAAAGTGCTTGGGGAGTCATCACGGGCTTTGGAAAGCCCCCTCATCAGAATATCAGAACCAGCTCTTCCCCTCAACTCTACTCCATTTTTGCTTTCTTGCAAAGTCAAGATTCTTCAAAGAAGTGTCATCAATATAAAATTTTAAAAAGGTAATTGGGTGACTTAATTATTTGTGGCTATACTTCTCTTTTGCAGAGTATGTGTGTTTGTATTATAATTTTCACCTGCTATCACAAACAATACGTGCCTTCCAATTTGAATTTTTTTTTTACTGTCAAAAAAGGAAAGCTAGACCTGCTTTCTCTGCCTGTTTTGTTAATCTGCCCCTGCCCTACTTACTGCTCATGTGTCTAATTTGGCATAAGGTGACACACATCCCTGGCATTTACATTTTTACATTAGTGTGGCTGGGCAGGTTATTTTCTACTCAGATGTGTCCTTCCTAAATAGGCTAATAGAGGAAATTTACTAATTTCATCATTTATTTCATCTCATGAACCTCAGTATGTCACAGTTTGCTATATCCACTTCTGACATCTCACTCCTTGCATCAGGCGTGTATGTATGTTCTCTTTGGAAGTGTTCTGCTTCTGAAGCTTACTTTATTCAGATTAATCTCTCTGAAACAGCCTCACATTTGTTATCAAGACCTCCACACACCTCCCAGCACTCAGAAGAGGAAGCATAAATGTAATTGCTTGTGAATTCTGTAACTATTCAATATGAATAAGGCAGGGAGACAGCAGAAAGAGCAAGGTGTGGGGAATTTAGATCTAACAGTTTCAAGCATGATCCTGTACTGCTTTGGAATTTCAGCAAGGTTCATTATATAATAAATTTATAATTTAAAGAGCCTTAAAATTACTGAGAATACTAATAGTACAAAGAGAACCTGACATAAGTGGAGTTTGTTCACGCAGAAAAGAGGGGTAAGACCTGTGTTACAACTGTTGACTGGCTACACACATTTTCCGTGCTCACAAGGAGCTGACGTGGTTTTAAGTGGAGCTTGCAGAGACTGACATGGGCATCAGACCAACATAACTCAGCTCATCCCAGGGCTGCTCTGCTGAGGAAAAACCAGAGGACACATCCAAGCTAAAAGTGGCACTGGGATCAGGTAACTGGAGAGGAAGAAAGCGCTCTGAAAATTTAACAGAATCCCTCTAAAATAAGAAGAGGCAGTACACCTGAATAGAAGAAAAAAAAGCATTATTTAAGACAGGAAAGAGAAATGATGGGATAACTGTACAGGACAGAGATAGAAGCAATGGAAAGATTTATCAGCTTTACAATCTGCTGCAAGCACAATCTACTCATCCCGCTACCAACAACGGTAAAGCAATGGTGTTAAATCCAGTGAAATACAAGTTGAATAGAAAATCATAATTTTTAAATGTGCCCAGCACTCCAAGTATCATCATCATAACAGGAATAGCTGGGTGGTGAGTACATCTCAAAGCTTGGTGAATTTTGTCCAGTGATTCCACTGAAAAGCAGGAAGGAAGCAGCAGGGAGTGGCTTCTACTCTTATTCAGTCAATGAGACCACACAGTCTTTCACTTTTCAGAGGCAAGTAAATCTGCTAGATGCCTTATTCCTTAACTGGAGGACAGAGAATGGAAACCAAAGCAATAAAACCCCAAACAGATGTTCAAAGTATCGAGAAGGGGAATTGGGAATTTATACAGAAATGCAGTTTTATTACAAGTGCTCTGTTATTGCTATCATTTAAGTGTGCTAATGGAAAATGTATTTATTAAAGAAAGACCCAATTAAGAAAACTGTTTAAGTAACTCTCAGTAGGGCAAGCAACACAACTGTGAATGACGCTGAAGCTTTAACGCACCAAAAAAAGAAAAAAAGTATGAAAGTCCACATGTTAACATGTGGGAAAAGAACAGACATGAAACGAAAAATTACTGCTGAAATTCTACATGAGCATTTTTTAATGTAATGCTGGGGACCTGTGAACACTTCTGTGACTGCTTAGTTTTGTCCAAGAGAATGATTTCACTGACTATGTGACGGGTGCAGTCCTCCACTGCTGAGGTACTCAGAATTTTGCCTATGGTTTGAGCAGACTGAGGCTGGCACATGCAAGCTGCAGGTGATGAAAGCTAGGAGCAGGACAGAGGTGCAGTACTTCAGGTAAAGAAGGCAGAGAGGAGCAGTTTTTCTCTGATCTGTTCACGTATAGGCAAACCAAGGCTCACAACCATTTTTTTTTTTTCAGAATTATTGCTGTTTTATTGAATCTCTATTTCAAGTACTTGCCACAGAAACTTCTAATTTAAGTGCTAAAAATACAAAAGATCTCTTGCTGGAGTATTAGCAATATGTTAATTTTTTGATAGAAAGAACTAAGTCTGCACACTCACAGGATATCTACACAAAGGGCTCAAAGACAAAAATTTAAAAGGCGTAAAATCTAAATTTAAGAATATATGTAAATTTCTTGATCATTATCACAGACGATAATCAAACACAGCTAAACTTAATTTCTATCAGCAGTACAATGTAAAATTCTGTTTGCCCGGAATTCACCGATTTGCTAACACAATGAGGGACACACTGGAAGTAAGACTTGAGATAGCAGTAGCTGAAATAGTACAATCTCCCTAAGAAACTGCGAGAAATACACTCTCTGACAGATGCACGGGGGCTTCAAGCTACGGCACACCATGTGGAAGCCGCAGCAGATGCACGAGGGGGAAGGTGTGCACAGCACCGGGAGAAGGAGGAGAAAGCATGCGGGTGACAGCGACGGCAACGCCAGCTGCAGGGCTTGTCATGAGAGGCTAAGGCTTTTCTAAGCTTTTGGCTTCTTTGGTTGGGTTTTTGTGGGGTTTGGTATTTTTTTTTTTACAAAATTTCTTTTACTTTTAAGTCCTTCCCGGCTGCTGCCCCGTTTCTCCTGGTGCTTCCGCAGCGCTCTAGTTCTGCCGGCGGCACGGCTTCTTGTGGGCCGAGGAGCCCCGACAGCCGCAGCCCCGGCGCCTCGGGGACTGCCAGACCGCCCTGGGCCGGCGGCCGCTGCTGTGGCCAGCACTGGGGCCCGCTGTCCCCGACTGCCCTGGCTCCTCCTGAGGCTCCTCCCGGGGCTCCTCCTGAAGCTCCTCCTGGGGCTCCTCCTGGGGCTCCTCCTGGGGCTCCTCCTGGGGCTCGTCGTGAGGTTCCTCCCGGGGCTCCTCCTGCGCGGCGCTGGTGCCAGCCCCGTCCCCCGAGGAGGCGGCATCGCCGGGGCCGGCCGCGGGGTCGCCCTGCTGCGCCTCGCCAGCGCTGGAGCCCGGCTCATCCATGCGCTGCAGGGCCAGCTCGCTGCACTGGTCGGTGGCCACATCGATGAGCTGCCGCACGAAGGTGGCCGTCTGCTCCTGCAGGAAGGGCTGCAGCTCCTGCAGCAGCGCCTCCTCGTTGAGGCCGTAGCGGCACAGGCAGGCCACGATGCGGCCCTGCGCGAAGGCCACGTCCCACCAGCAGGCCCCGCAGAGCACCTCGTTCAGCCACGCCTCCACGGGCCGCAGGATCTCGGCGTGGTTCCGGAAGAACCGCGCCCAGGTCTCGGGCGGCAGCCCCGCCACGTGGCTCGGCAGCAGCGGCTCCGCGGCCCCCGGCTCGTCCCGCGGGTCGGGGCTCGGCGGGGCCGAGGGCTGCGGCACGGCCACCTCCACGAAGCCCTGGTCGCGGGGCGCCGGGTAGATGATGGTGTGCACGGCCTGCCGGCACAGCGGGCACGACGGGTTCTTGCGCACCCAGCGCACGATGCAGACCCGGCAGAACTGGTGCTGGCAGGAGCCCACGAAGGCGATGTGGCCCGAGGGCTCGCGGCAGATGGGGCAGCTCCAGTCCGCCCCCGAGGCCATGCTGGCGGTGGCGGGCTGGGCGCAGGTGAGGAGCAGGAGCTGCTCGCCCTGGCGAGTGTCGCACGCTGCGGGGAGGGAGAGCCATGGTCAGTGGCTGTCGCAGGGAGGGATGGCCAGGCCCCTGGAGAAGGACACCCTCCCGGCTCCCTGAGCCCTGCCACCCACCCGGAGGCCACCCCGGGCGCACACCTCACCTTCAGCTGGCTGCCCCAAGCTACAGGGTAGGGAAACAGGAGCGAGGGTCCCGGGACTTGCACTGGGAGCTGCCAGTGGCAACCGCCCAGCACGGGGAAAAGTCCCACCTTCTCTCCTTCTCAATCCATTTTGGTTCCCAATAACCAGCTTGGGGGGTGGGGGTAAAGCGAGTGTAAAATTGCACCGTGGGGAGGCATGTAGGTATAGCATGGTGAGAGATTGAGATCGATCTGTCTTGGTTTGGCAGTGCACCGAAGCATACCGAAAGCTTTTGCAGATGACTGGAACTAACGGCAAGCCCACTCTTCAAAACAGCAATAATTTAAAAAGTTCCGGGGTAAACCACGGGCCTGCAACGTGAAAGAATGGTATTTTACTGGTTTTGCTGTGGTGGTGTGCTTTTGAGACATGAAACAATGGTATTCTACTGGTTTCGCTGCAGAGGTGTGCTTTGGAGACAAGAGCGTCAGGGACAGGGAAAGTTCTGTGCATTAGTGGTTTGCAGAAGTTGCTAGTCCTAAAATGGGAGTTACACAGCATATATCTAGATATTGAAGGAGAGTCGTGCTAGAGTAAATAATTGCCAGAATTGGCTAATTCTACGCTACCTTTTCTTCTTAAGCAGAAGTACTCATCAAAATAAGTTCTTTCCTACTTTTGTGTCCAAGCTGATAATTTTGTGATTTCTATTACATTAATTAGCCCTCATAACATGTAATGTGACGTAGAATTTGAGGATATGTTTGAGGCACAGTAAGGGTTTTGCTGGGATCAGGGAAAAAGTCATTTCACCAGCATTAAATCGACTGCCCAACTGCCAAATCAGAGCCTGTCCAAAAGGTTTTTTTGGGCAATAATTTTCTCTTGGGAAATAACCCTAAAGTCTTAAATCAAATATATGTCACTCTGCCCTGAAAGCTTCTGGTTTAACTTCCTGAAGTAATCAGATTAGCTAGGATAGACCCAAACCCTCGGTGAGCAAGCCCTGAGAAAATACCAAGTTAACTTCAATCCTGGTGCTGTATCTGTAAATCTCAGAAACGTGTTTGCATGTTACTTCTGTAAGCCCCAATGAAACACAGGATTTAAGTATGTTCCTCTTAAGCAAGGCAGTAAACAAACCATAGTGATGGCACTCAAACTCATATTTAGCTCTGCTCAACAAGAATAAAGAATGTAATGTTGAATTAGGGTTTTGAATTTAACTGGCTTTCAGCAGTGGGACACTTTTCCCAAAGAGAGACAGTGACCTTCTCCTACAGTCAGTGGGCTAGTGGAAACTAGTGGAAATACTGTCACACCCCTGACAGATCTCTGACAACCCATTGCTATCATAATAAATAATAAATGTCAAAGATGTGTCTTCCATGAAGTGCTCCTACAAGAGTAACTCTCCATGTTCTGTCTAAAACCAAACCAAACATTTGCATAAAACTTACGTAGAAGTAGAAGTACAAGGTCAGTTCACCTGTTGGCACCCTTGATTTATGCTGGGAGGGTGTCTTGATATGATGACCCACCCTTAACACGAAGGAAGCACCTAGGAAAGGAGAAAAAACTGCACAGCATCAACTGCAGAAACAACATAATGATGAACTAACCATAACCTCCTTTCGCCATTCCCCTGTGGCTGCTGAGCACGAAGTAGAGAAATTAGCAATAAAATTAAGCCTGGGAAGGATGCAGGAAGTGGTGGGAAGATGTTTTAAGATTTGGTTCTGCTTCATTACCCTACTCTGATTGGACTGGTAATAAATAAGCAAATCCCCCAAGCTGAGTCAGTTTTGGCCATGAGGTAATTGGTGAGTGAGTTCTCCTTGCCCTTATCTTGACCCACAAGCCCTTCCTGATATTTTCTCCCCCCAGTCCAGCTGAGGTGGGGACCTCCCAACCAGCCAGGGTCAACCCACCACAGGTTTTCACCAGTGAGCAGCTTTTTGTCATTCCACAGGGTTATCACTGCATACTGCACACAGCTGTAAGTACACCAACCACAATTCTAATTTTGCACCAGTCCATAGCCTTCCTCTTCCCATGTGTCATGATCATTTCTGCCAGACATTGAAATGTAAGTGGTTTCTTAGTGCCCTGAGGCAGCAAAGGCATTTAAGGAAAACGAAAAGACTGGAAATACTTCTAAACTCGGAAACTTTCACATACACTTTGTTATTCATTGAGCTGTCCTGCAGAACCAGGAAAAGCCCACAGAAATATGACAAACTAGCTCCCTGACATTAAAGATAGTGACGGGGACCAGCTTCCTTAATCCCTCTGATCCTGACACAAATTCACAGGGGTACACCCAGTGCTGCAGGGTTCTCATAACACCAGTGCCAAGACCTGCTGTTCTGTAGAAAATAAGGTAATTAAGAAATCCCTGTTGGAGAGAGACTGTGAGTAAAATACCTCTTACTTAACGTTTTCAGCATGTTATCCCTTGAGGGCTTTCTGATACACTCTGATGTAAGATGTCAATAAAAACTTACTGATGTCTTTGTAAGGGGATTCAGGGGAATAAATTCTACCCTACAAATCAATCCTGTATACTTCTGCAGTTCCTATGAAAGAAGATAGAGAAATCTTTTAACACAAGAATTGATTTGTCACTAGATAGTATTTTGAAGGGATGTGCTAATGTACAGACTGAGAAATCTCTGAAAATTCCCTGCATTGTGAGAGAGGTGATAAACGTAAAATGAACAGACAAAACACAGTCAATGTGAAATAGGATTTCAAAATAAGAAACTGTTGAAATCCCCTGAAGTGCAAATGTGAACAGGAAAGACAGATGTTAGCGGAGACTGAAGAAAAAAAGTCTTTAAGTACTGCAAAATTTATGCTGGTACTCACAAACTCAGGGGAAATTGAACATTTTCCTATGGAGCTGAGAAGTAACAGAAGATGCCACCCTTCATGAGAATAAATATGTGATCTTTACAGTATTTCATTTAAAAAGCAATGCCATCTATTTCTAGAATTAAAATAAGAAAGTCAAAGCTCATTCAAAACAGACCAAATTCGAGGTTTTACTTTTATCAAACATTATGTCCCAACAGGACAGCAAAGATACAGTTTCCAGTCCTGCACCTCCCAAAATCAACTCATCAGAACCTGGAGATGGGGGTTTTGCATCGCGCTGGTTTGTGTCAGGGAGGAGGCGTGGTGGGGTTGCCAGCAATCTCGAATTAGGGTAAACCTGGAACTGAGAAAAAGCCCCTTCCAAATAAAATCTCATGGAAACCACGATTTTCCTGTAAAAGGAGTTATGGGGGGGGGGAGCTCTTTTTCATCAAAAGTGTTTCTGAAGACTCCCAGTCAGTTTTAACCTCAAGTCAGCTTTAATAACAGGCTGGTGAATTGTAGTGCCCTGCAGGTTTCAGGCTGCAGTACTGCAGCAGAAAGAAAAGCAGAACTGCTAAAGATACAATTCAAAGAGAACCCCCTAAACGCTCTCTCTCAGCATTTCATGTAAGCAGTTCATCTCTACAGCAGAACTCAGTTACCAGGGGATCCTTCTCTGGTCATTATTTTTTGCAATGTGTTTGTCACTCGGCTCACTGGACACTTCCAGAGTGGACACTTGTCCTGCTGCATATGGTCCTTGGAACAAAAGTGTGTGTGGTTACTGGAGCAGCAGCTGAAAGCTGAGCTTTAGTTTCACCTCTATGGGCCGTTCACTTGGATCCTGTGGGTCCCTTCCTGCTCAGAATATTCTGGGATTGTTTAAAGTAATGGTATATTTGTAAGAAGATACTGTAATTATAACAGATAAATAACAAGTAACTGAAAAGGGACCAGTGTGACTTATCTGTCTTTGGGGTTGGCCCTTCTTTGACCAGGCTAGGGGAGCTCCAGAGGTGCTATTCAGTCTCAAGGGGTTTTTGACTCTATGATAAATTTCAGACAAGCAATAATTACACTGTCCTATTAGCATGTAACTGCAGGTGTTTTAGTGTGCAATAACAGCTTTCAAAACTAAGTTTTCCTTAGTAGAATGCCTAAGCACTTGCTCAGCTGCTAGCAAAACCTAAAGAGAAATGTTTGCTGAAAATATATTCTTACATTGCATAAATGAAAAGCCTCGGGCTTCTCTCCCTAAAGCCACCTTGTTGCTGGTATTAAACCTGAGTCCTCAGCATGACCACTCACTGAAGCCCACGGCTAAATCCTACCCACGGATCTAAAACCAGGGCACGGAAATATCTTCTCAAGCTTGAACATGATGTGCAATAGACTACATTAGGTCAAGGTCACTCAATTCAAGCCAGCATAGATGCAAACTGTTTCTGAAAAGAGTTTTTTCCACATCTCTTGTTCCTCTTTTCACTGCACCAACATTTGCACAGCTGATCTGCTAGAACTGGGTTAATAATTTATTTTTTACTTTTTTTTGAAGAAAGTTCATTTGTATGCCTGATGATTTCTCTGACCTAGCTCAGTGTGGGGTCATGGCCAGTGAAAGGAAGGAAAATGGAAGCTGTAGGAATGAGTTCCCAAGTCAACAAGGAACAGAACTCAGTAGTCCCAGCAGCAGGCAGGTGTCCTGTCTGTGCACTCTTCCTCCACTGTTTTATGCTTCTCTGCCAGGAACATGAGGAGTACAACACTAACTCCTCTACCTCACTCCTGTTCAAAATCCGCACCTGGAGTTTTAATTTCCATCTTGGCACTTAATTGAAAGTGAGCAACAAAGGGCCTTGTAAGTGAAAGTGAGGATTAATATGTACTAATGCATTCTCGATTTAGGTTACCCCTTTTCCTTTCTTGTACCCATCCAAGGCTGGCTAGGTAGACTTGCTGACCCTGTAAACTCAGTATCCAGCCTGCTCAGGTAGGAATTAAATAAAGAGCAGGTGATGGAAGAGTCATAAATTAACCACATCTATAAATCATCCTTCTCCACTCCCTTTCTTAATTATTCCTTCGTTGTGCTTCACTGGTAGTTATGGAGCAGATCAGTGACCTCAGGATTGCTGTAACTGCTTATAGGTCCCTGCAAAGGCCACTACAGAAGGAGTGGCCTCACTTTCGCCTCAGTCAATCATATTTGACAAATAAAACCATCAAACAAAGGTCTTTTTCCTCCAGAAGCCACGCACATGTCCTGCTCTCTATGCCAGCCTGAAATTGTGATCATGCCTCTTCACTTCTGCCTTGAAAAGCTTGTGCTACATCGAGCTCCACACCCACAGATGCTGGCAGGGAGTTCAGAGTTCAGACGCGAGGAGTGTGCCCAGGCAGTGGTGTGCATCGTGTGAACTACGGGCAGTAATGCTGGAAGGGTGTACACACACTGGCTCTCATGCAGTTACCGAGAGGGCTATGCAGAACGCTTCAAAAATAAACAAAACTGCACATTTCAAAGGCTGTAGCTTGAGTGGATCACAGCAAGAATGTGTCACCTCTCAAAGACATCACTTCTGCGGCATTTGAATTCACTGTGAACTGCCTTTACAAGCCTTCCACATAGACCACCCCTTCCTGGACATCGTGTTGCCTTCCTCCCCTTTTTGTGCTGCAGCAGCATTGCAGATACCTCAACAAGGATCACTCATGGTATAACTAATTACATCTTGAAGTCAGTTGTGCTCATTTGCAAATTTAGCTAATTTAATATCCTTGTTGTAGGCATAGAAACTATACTGAGAAATGCATTAGAAAGCCTGTTAGATAAGTTCACCTAAGGTGTAGCTAACAGACTTAATGGTGCACCTCAAAGGCTCAGAAAAATCTTCCAGCTAAAGGCTCAGAACTGGAAGTGAAACACAATCTGTCTTTTATTTTTGCAGTTGAAGGAAATCCGTGGCTAATTGCACGTTTCTCTTGGCATTTCAACCGGCAATTCACAACAACTTTCCTTTCAGAATGAAGATACCAGGAATGACCAGGAGGAAGGATGGTTAAAATTTTGTTTTAGGCCCAGTGAGGGTCCATGGCAGTCCCAGGGAATGTGTCCTTCACACCAGAGCCTGTCTCTTTGCCCAGCAGTCACCCTGAGCCACACGACTGAATCCCATCCCCTGTCCTCCTTTGTTACTGCTAGAGTGCATTGAGATATTCCTTTGTTTTCTTACATCAAACAAACAAACCGCAACCAAACAAGAAAAAGGTTTGAGGACCAGATGCTTAAAAGCTGCCAGTCCTTTCTTTGGTCAATAGCTTTTGGTGAAGTTTGATATTATGTTTGTACTGAATTCAGGGGATTATTTAATAGCTTCCCCTGCATGTATAATATAAACCTAAGACATAGCAGTCGCATACATTTGAAATATATAGGTCCTTTTTAAAATGAAAACCTGACCATTGAGAACATTAGGTAGGTTTATAATCAACAGCCCTCATGTTTATTCTATGTACAAAATCAGGACAACTTCAGACTAAATTTTTCTCTCATTAGTATGCTGGCTGTTTGAATGTAAAATAAGTCAGTCTTTATGATAAAGTCCAGTGTTTTCACAGTGTTAAAGGATTACAAAGTTGTATTTCTCAGGTTTTCAAAAGCCTGAAAATATGAAATCCTGATATTCAAAGTCTACTTTTTAAATCGTGAATTGCAGACATTTGAATTTAAAACATTTTTATATCTATGATGCAAATCAGATCTAGGAGAAAAAATGATCATAACTGAGAGTGAAACAATTCTCTTTCACCCAGAAGTTCACATCTCTTGGTAACAGTAAAGGTATCAGGAAGGGAAAATACTGCCCCCAGTGAAGTTCTGGGGGCAGGTTTGTTAGTTTTTTTCCTAAAAGGATGAAATATTTTTCCTTTTTTTTTTTTTTATTAGCACTAAACAATATTAATGCACTGAAGACTCCTTTGAAATGTTCCCCTCTAAGTATCATTAGATGGTACCATGTCACAGATTCCTCCCACTGAATATAATAGTGATTTAAAGAGGTTATATTATTGTAAAATAATTTAGTTCTGTTGCATTGCTCTGCGATGTTTATATTTATACCTGTGTGTTAAAATCTCAGTGATGCAGCAGGAATATCTGGCTGAAATACAGGGCAAACTGGATTCCTGAGACAGGGGCTCTAAGCCTTCATTTTGACTCATGAAATCCACATTCTCTGGTTAAGGTAAACTGAGGACTCCAAACAGACACCAATAATATGAGAGTTGAGAACTCTTTTGGTGTAAATCTTGAGAAAATCAAACCAGCTGTAGCATCTCCAAGTAAACCTAAAAAATACATGCAGGGGAAGCACATGTAACCCAGCTTTAATGATATTTTCGTTATAGTCATGTCCAACATGACATGGATATCTTTTTTTTTCATGGGGGAACCAAAACCAAAATTTTATACAACCTGAACAAGAAATGAAAGTGATTTATCCTGTTTAGAAAGAAGCCTTCTGCTGTGGATTACTGAACTGACACACACAGCATGTCTGTGATGAAGAAAGAACAGTAAGGATTCAATTTCAAGTCTCCTCATTCAGAGGAGTTCAAAGCTGGCTATTCTGAGGCTGCTAGGCATAGTCAAACCAATGGTTTAGTGACAATCCAGAGGTGAGATGCCCTCAGTTTCTCTTTTGTTACTGGTCCACTTCGCAAACGATGAGTATAAATTCTCAATGAGCCCAGAGCCCAGCTACTGCCATCCAGCCTTGGGCATTGCTCTGGGAAAAAGGAGTCGTCTCTCTGGACAACCTCTGTACTGAGACATCTGAATGTGGGTCTGTCCTCATGCTGCTTACATGCAGTGACTCCTCAAAGGGGGTGGGGGGTAGGGGGAAGAAGGGGGCATGGAACACGTGTCGGGAGGTTCAGCTCACTGTCTCAGACACTACAGCCAGTCAAACAAGGCTCCTCGATCACTCAGTCCTTTCTGGCAATGCTGTCCTGTAAGGTGGGAGTGCAAGAATCTTGCAGTCACATCAAACATGTTAAAAAAGGCAATTTCTTTAAGGACTTCATTACTGCTTTACTACGTTGCTACTACTTCATTAATACTTAATTAATTTGTGTCCAAAGTAATTTATATGCCTCTCTCCCAAACATCCTGATGTCCTTTTGAGTGAAGTCCTGTATTCAAAAAAAGGACTGTCCTTACTCTACTATTAATATCTTCCAAGTTTTAGAAGGAATAGGCTTTGAACTAAGGTCTGCTGATTAAATCTAAAGACTTTTATGCTACTCTAACCTGTATGAATATTTGCTGAATCATAATTAGGTTTTGAAGATCTATTTACACTTGCATTTTCCAACAGATTTCTCTCCACTAACATGGCATCTGCCCTTAAATTTGCCCTCACGACTGTGCGAGAGGCTCTCCCTTCCACCCAGAATGTTTGCAAGGCAGACACCTGTTGAGCTACTGTGGATGTAATTTTTATATCCTGCTGTAACAGCAGCCATCAACTGACTGTAGATCACAGACTGTAAACTCTGTTTATTACTAGATAAGTTACAAGCGTAAGCACCATTTATCCAATCTCTAAATATTTCAAGACGGAAAAAAAATGAAGATCCAAAGGAAACCCAGGACCTGGAAGGACATCAGCCCCCCGACCTTACCAGAGAATTGTGTCAATTCTACCAGTCACTCCCTTGTGCAACACCAACTCCGTCTCCTTGGGGCAGGACTGCACTATGCAGAATCTGAGTTCCTGTAAGACAAAAGAGCCAAAGCCAGAATACTCAGTATAAAACCGTCCTTCTCTGGGTCTTCTTATATAAAATTTTGATGTCACTGTGGAAAATTCTTCACAGAAATCAATGTTACCAAGTGATTTCCTAAGTACCAGAAAGCTTTCCTGGATACCCTCACTTGTTAGAAGACGTTGCTTACTCTCTTAGCATTCATGGCACTGCTGTACTTGCTAAAATACTGCTGTTGGGACGTATATTGGTGCCCTGGGATACCCTGTGGAATGTGGAGGGAGGCAGGTAGGGTCACACCATCCTGGTTTACAAGTTCACTGTGCTCCTGTGTGAAGAATCTTGTGTTAGCCAGTTTACTGTGAAATCATTCTTAGCTCAAGCCAGGTCAAAGTCAAATGCAAGTAAAAGCCTTCATTGCATTCAGTATAGAAGCACCTACAGAAAACTTAAGTGAAGAATGAAGAAAAAAAGCACTTTTAAACCACTTATGGCTAAATTCAATCAGAAGTGGTACTGCTCCACCACCAGCAGACTGAGTCATCACTTTTCCTAACACATTCTTTGCTAGAGAATCTCTGTTTACTCATTTTAATGAGTAAAAGTCTGTTTCTTATGGCATGTTCTGGTTTGTACAACCAACCTGGCCTTCTGGAGACTTGTAGGGCTGAGACAGACTACATCTTTCTTTAGAAACCTTGGTCACTCCTTCCTGTTCATGAAATAATCTGTCATCTGAAATAGCTTCACTTTCTTCAGGGAGTCAAGTTTTTTTAATCCAGGTGTCAATTTCTGTGTTTAGTTAATTAACAACTCCTTCATCTAACAAATTAAAATCTCTCC
Source organism: Amblyornis subalaris (assembly GCA_018881555.1). Classification (NCBI taxonomy): domain Eukaryota; kingdom Metazoa; phylum Chordata; class Aves; order Passeriformes; family Ptilonorhynchidae; genus Amblyornis; species Amblyornis subalaris. The sequence continues at coordinate 100,257 of JACAXG010000254.1, read as the reverse complement.
TTTTAGTAAGTAACTCCCTCTAGATCTTTTCCTATGAAATGTCTTTGCTGCTAAACCTCTTAGAAATCACTCTGTGAGGACAACGGATGTGGGGTAATCCCCACCAACACCTCACCTATCTCAGCATACTGAATGCAACATACACTCCATGTACAGTGCTCCATGGCCCTCCTGTCTTTTGGGATCCACACCTGATTTTCCTCTGCAGAAGGCTCATTCCTTCAGAAAAGGTGGCAAAATATCACTGATGAGGTACACTAATGGTTACCTTCCAAAGGGTTCAAATTCAGCCAGGCAGAAATTAAGCAGTATTAGAGAGACCTCCTTGTTATCTTCCATTCCTGCCTCTCCTTGTTTATTACTAAATGGTAATGACATGTGTTTTGATTTCTTAGCTCTATGTAACCTTTTTTTCTTATGAAGGATACGAGCTTCAGGTGTGTCAAAAGACTTTATGTTTCTATGGAAATACAATTTTAGCTGCAAAAGGAGCAGTGTATCTCCCTTGAAGAATGTCATCTTTTATGCCCTCTGGCTCACATCTAATTACGTTTCTTTTCGTACATCCCTTTCCCTATTTTGAAAATAAATAGACTTCATAATGCACTGAGTAACCAGGAGGAAGCAGAGGGTCACTAAAGAGATGATCTGAAATACTCCAGCATGCCCTTGATACAAACTCCAGAGTTATTATTAAGCACCAGCACCTTAAGAGGAAGAAAAAGCAACTCCCTCCCAAAAAAAGAGTTAAGTAAGAAGCACAAACACATTAAAAACCAATGTGCTATAACCTCCGCTAACTTGGTCAACTCTGTAGCAATGTGCAGGGTGCTACTGGATAGTTCATTAAAGCTCACAATCACAAAAGGGGAATTCTGTGCTAAAAGTAAGTTTAAAAATTAGAATAATGCTGAGTTTCTGATGAGGAGGTTCAGAGCAGTGAACGGTCTTCAGACATATTCACTGCCTGTTTAGTCATTAGAGAAAGTTAATTCCTTTGACAGGGCACTTTGCCAGCTCTGACTCATCTGACCCAGCCATTTTGGAGTAATTAGGACCATTTCAGAGTAGCCCTCTCCCACTCTTGCTGCTGCTCCTTGGAACGGGCAGCAGCTGAGTGTCTTGCAGAACAGATGATAAAAGAAAACACGTGCAAGTGGGGTGGCTTCTGCTGATGCATATGCAGAGCACAGAGAACTGCCCTGGGGAAAAGGTGGCATTTGCAGACCTGAGACACAGAGGTGGCTGCTGTCAGGAGAAATGTGACACTGCTTAGAACTACCTGGTGGAAGAATTGAGGTGGAAATTATTAGATGAAAGTTATTAAGTGAGGAAAGAATTATGCTTAGAAATTCTGAATTTCCCAATAAAAGCCAGTCAGTATTTTCAGAACATTTTGGGAGGAAATATATTTGAGTGGTATTTCATGAAGAACTTGATCTTCTTTTCTTTGTTACAAAAGACTTGCAAGAACTATTTGCCCAGCTCCAGCTTGGCTCTAGTTTAGCGTACCTGGTCATCTGCCACCACATGATTGTTTCACTCACAAGAAAAATGGGGAAAAAAAATAAAACCTAAGCAATCAGCAGTCAGGTTTTAGCAAATTACTGTCTTTTCCCTCAGCACTTCCCTCTCCCATTTTCTCTGTCCCTGATAAGGGCAGAGATCTTTATATTCGCACAGCTGCTGCTCAGCACATCCTGACCTGCAATGTAGTGCTGAGAATATTGGTATAGGTCATTAAAATTTTTAAATTAGAGATTTTGTTGAAGCACAAATATTCCCAGCCCATTAATTCTAGAGGAATTCGTTGTGTATTTGTTTTTTTTCATTCTGCCTTTAATCCATCTACTTCTGTGCAACTTTACTCAGACATAACGATAGAACTGTGGTTTTTGTAGATTAACAGGAATTTTGTCAAATCCGAACAGAATGCAAAGCAAAAATGTCATCAGGTACAGCATGACCAGTTTCAACTTCACATTTAAAACAACTCGTGTAACAGTGTAGCAAACAGACACATTTTCTGCACGCAAAAGTGCTTTACAAGCATAGCAGTGCTTTTTTTCACAATTTTCTCATGCTTGTCACAAAAAAAGTTACACTGTCTGGGAAAGGAAACGTTCTTGGGCATATGATCTCTCATTAATTTTACCAACTTCTGAAATTCTGCAGCTCCTCCCCTGCTAGAACAAGCTTTTTACTTCACTAATTCAGAGCTTTCCTTTGAGGAAAAAAAAAAGAAAAAACTCAAGCAAAAGAAAAAAAAACCAAACCAACAGAACAACAACAACAACATAACCAAAACCATCTAATTCAGAATTATTAGATTTCACATATTTCATATCAGTTTTACCAAAACATCCTAAAGAAACAATAGAATAGCAGAATTAGACAGATGGAGACAGAGAAGAGGCAAAGATAAGAGGGGATTTTCACTTTTGAAAAAGTGACCAAAAAGAGCAAAAATGCACAGGAGTTCTAGAGAGTTCCCATGGAGGGTCCAAAACTACAGCAAAGTCATGTTGCAAAAAGGAGGGTTAGGAATATGCCAACACAGCAGAAGGCAGACTGATGGAGAGATGAAGAAGAAATAAAGGATGAAGGTTTTTGCAGACCATATTTGAATGAAGTACCTGTAGAATCTTTATGCAGGAGCTGGGGCTGGAGGGAATTTTGCTAAATACCTGTTCTTCAATGTGCTGAACTCCCACACCACAGCTATTTGGATTCCAAGATCTTCATGTGTGGATGCTCATATCTTGGTGCCTGAAATGAGGAAATAGAGGGATGGCTTAGACACCCTGCATGTAACTGGTTTGCAAAGAAGGAGCAAACTGCAGACCTGATGTTAAGAGTGTTTTCCTGCTCTTACAACCCACGTAAGTTACAGTCCCCAGGTCGTACTTTGCTTACTCAACATACAGAAAAAGGAATGAAGTACTGTGTTTGGCATGACTGTACGTTCTTCTGATGACATTCTTCTGAGCATAACCTGGTACACTGAGTTCCAGTGAGGGCATCGATACATAATACAGAAAAAAAAAAAAAAATCCCAGTGGTTTCTAAAGGCAACAGGCAAGTGAATCTCGTGAGCTCAGACACTAACAGAGAAAATCTAGGAAAACAATCCTTTAGCAAGTAATGCAGGGGGTTTGTGCCAAACCTAAGGACTCTGGAGATTGTGCTGAAATTCACAACAGGAATGTTGTTGAGAGAATACTGAAAGAAATACTGAAAGACAAAGCTCAGCAAGAAGTGTCCGTGTTGGCAGTAGTTCACCAGAAACAAACAGCAACCTCAGGTGCAGGGACATTGAGGGAGCTTGGTGTGCTGCCTGAGAGAGGCAGTAAACAAAGGATGGAGTGGCACAGAGGTGTTGTGGTCATGCTCTGTTTAAAACAATGCAGTGAATGGGAGCCAAGCCAAGGAAGGGCACAACCAGTGCTCGAAAGCTGAACTTTGCTACATAAACTCAGAAATACATACTGCTTTTCACACCCCCTCATGAAAATGAAATAAAACCTGCACGTGATTTACATGTGTGACTAAAGTCACTCAAAATCCACCTGACCATGAGGTGACATCAATTAGAACTTTACCTTTTCCCCACTCTCAAAGTAAACAAGAGATGTGTGACTTAAGAGGGCAGGGAGGTCAGAGGAGACCCCACCTTTGTGTTCTGGGACCACTGGAGGGCTGTGCCCATCTCCTCCCCCATAAGGGGATCTGTGGACTAAATTTCATTCTGTGGTGATGCCACTGACTTACACTTTCTGATACCGGTGCCATGGCAATTTCTGACCCGTATTCTGTCACAGCAATGAATAAATCACACTGTTGATGAAATACTGTCTTGAACATTATCAGACTGACAGTGCTGGATCGGTTCTGATCAGAAATGGAGCCCAGCCACTCCCAGCCCCTCTCAGAGGTCTACCTGAAACACAGGCAGGGTAGGTTCTGCCAAATTTTGTACTCTAAAAATATTACCTGTGAAATTGTGTCATGAAGGTCTTTCAGGTATTTGAACAGACAGGTAATGTGCCAACTAAGAAGGGGAAGACTTGTCTGCCACTGGGCCCAATATGCCTGCAGATAACCAAGAAAGCAAGGGGTCCTCCCTCTCCTACATTATTATGTGAGGGAAGAGAACCCTGAAAGAAGGGCATCAGCCCACTGCCAGTGTCAAAGATGCTCCCTCAGAAAAGCCTACTCCCTCTTGGACTAGGGCGGGGCACGGGATGGCTGCTCGCTCGCAGGGAGGTCTGAACTGGTTTGCTTCTCCAGCTCAATCCCTAGGAGAAGATGTCACAAGCACTACAGCTCTGCTCTGAAGTTTTCCCAGGGAGTAGCTGTTTAGCTCTTGAGCTCTTCAGCTTTCCTTTTCAGCACACGAGGCAGAAGATCTATGTACCATCTGCACGTGTTCAGTGTGCGCTCTACCACTTTCTGAAGGCAGGGCAAAGCAGAACCCTTTACAAAGGGAATACACATTTTTCCTTCTCTCAGGTACCAACAGAGCCTGTCCAGGGCGAGCACCACACTGCAAAATGTGGCAGTCACATGAGAGAGAAAGTTGTCACTGCTCTGGGGACCTGCTGATCACACAAATAAAGCAGCACACTGTGTCAGGAAACCACAAGCACACAGTCAGGCTTCAAAAAGGAGGGAAAATCCATCTCCCTTGGACTACAGTGAACTGCTCAAGATTCTGTACAGCTCCCAGGCCTGACTCTGACTCTCACGTGCAAACTTTGGTTATTACCCTGCTGGCTGACTTCATGCCCGCATATATTAAAGTGTTCTTTCTTTGCCAGATCTCAAACCCCAGCTCCCAGCCACCAGTTAGAGCTACAGTGAATTCAGCAATCCAAAACTGATTTGCACAGAATCAACTGGCAACGGGTAATTGCATCAGGAAAAAGAAGCTTGATACCAAAAGGTTTTGTTGCATCCATAGATGAGCTACCTTTGTAGAATTCCTTAATCTACTAAATCTTCTAAATGCGTTAACTCTAATTCTCCTTCAAATCTTGAATTTATGACTTTAGTTTTAATGGAGTTATTCACTGGATTCTGAGTGTTTTGAACAGGTTCAACTAAAACCTTTGATTTACATAAATGTAAATTATACACTGCAAGTTTACACTTTGTTTTCTTTGTATTATACTGTTTCAGTGTGTTACAAAATAGACTTTTTTCCTCCTGCTCTGCTATTTCAGTTTGGTTTTTATGGATAATGCTGATTAAATTTCTATAACTTGAGGATGGTGTTTACATTCTCCCTGTTGAGCCTTTATGTTTGATACGTTTCACACTTGAATTTACTTCCACTTTGCAGAGAAATGCAATGTGTGCTTCAAAATTGTCTTCTAGTGTTTTCCATGCTCTTTACGTTTGTATTACCACTCCTAGTTATTAACAGCTTTTAAAAAGAGGAATTAGATGTTCTCAATTTTTTATTTTCCTGATTGCAAGACTCATAAAAATCTGGTTTATTACTCTTTGGAACAGCATCTTTCCTTCTCTATGAGCTCTGTGCTAAACCATTCCCTTAGTCCAGAAGAAAAGGATAATTATATTATTCTATTATTAGTATATTATATATTATTAATATTGAGTTGACAACGTGCAGATTCTTCTCAGTTCTTTTCCAAACAATTCACCAAAAATCAGTGTCTGGGGGCCGCTAACAGCCACGTGACAACCAGTCAAGTCACTGCTTTTTAAAGGTCAAGGTTTTCCATGTAGCCCAAATCAAAGCTGAGACTTTCAGTACTGCAGTACAGGGGTTTCATTTTCAGACAGAGACATTCAAGGTGCTAAATATCTGTGGATAAATCAGTAGGGATTGACTCCTGGCAAAATGACCTGCCTCTCCACCCTTCCTGCCTGCCTGGACCATCTAAGGAGCTCCTCAGGGGAAGAGACTCTTTGGCCAGTGAATCCAAGAGGTGTTGAGGCACCACGGTTGCATTCTCAATTGCTCTGTGCTCAGCAGCTTGTAGCCCAGCCTGGCATGATCCCAGAGGCAGCTCATGATTGATGAAGCCTGGATTTCAAGAAAGCACCCAGGATTTTTCACCTGAGCTAACATTTTGGAAACACAGATGTATTAGCAGAGCACAGCTACATGAAACTTGGGCTGTTTATGTGATGTTTTATGTCCTGGTAGCCAGAGAGTGCTGGACAGAGCTAGACAGAAATGGTCCCATCTGTGAATGAAAGATGGAAGTAGGAAATATCACGGTTACAGTCTCTAGATGTGCCATTCATGAAATCACAATAGACTGAAGGAAGAAAGTGAAAACCAGGGAGTTACCACAGGCAGATAAAGAAACTCCTTTCTCTTACATCCTCATTAGCCTTGCACTGATCACTAGGTGCAGGCTGTAGCTTCTCACCTTTGAATTTTTTTTACTTTTTTTTTAAACACGGCTGCTGTCTGACAAATGGATTATGGACATGGCCAGCTCGATCTCTTCATGCTCAGGAGTTTCCATGACAACGGGCAAGTCCTTGGCGGAACTCAACAGAACAATTAAAAAGTAATTAGTTATTGTATGTTTGGGGTACTTCCACTGACAGCTTCAAAATAAAAAGTGGATACCTCTCTTTTATCCATCTTTCAGAGAAGTCTCATGGGGAAACAATAAACAGAGAGAAAAGAAGGGCTTTGGGTTCAGAATTTCAGAATTTCCAGCCAGGTTTACTTCTTAGGTTTAAGCAGAGGGAAAAACAAGTGTTCACACAAACCAGAACCCCATCATCTTAAAACTAAAACAGATCCAGGGGCTGGCTGATAACTGAGACCACACAAGGACATTGTTAATAACGTGCAGAAAAGCTCTTCAGATGCATTGTTTAAAGCCTTTCTTAGTTGATCTGAAGTTGCATGCTCTGAGGCAGGAGCAGCTGACAGAGACTTCTTCCTGAAGTGTGCAAAACCTAGTCAGGTCAATTGTAAAGAGAGGGGAGCATTTTTGCAAAATAAATCCTGAAACTAGGTATCTTAGAACAAGGATGCTCTGGGAAGGTCTCTAGATCAGCTAAGCAGCTGACAAACTGTAAAAACAGTCGTGAAGGAGCATGACAAGTAACACATGGAAAAAAACCAAAGCAGGAATGACTGGAGGAAGATCAGTTGATCTCTATGGTTCCTAGACATCATTACAGCAAAAATCATAAATGATCTTAGCAAGAGAGAGACCTGCTGCATTGTCTTAGGCGTTTCCAAGCCTGGTGTCTCACCTCAGCAGAGAAAATTGCTGCTGCAGTTTGAATGGTCTTTAGAAAGGCCCTTTAGAGGACCGTGGAAAAGGCAGCAATTTCTACTCTGCTTGGTCAAAGATTGTGCCATGCTTATTTATGACAAAGATACACACAGAGTCCTCTGGAGACTTACCAGAAGAGGGGAGCTTTCCTTATTTCAAACAAAATTTAAAATCCTAGTGAATTTCCAGTGAATGCTCTCTGTTAAATTGGTCAGGCGTTCCAGGGGATCTGGTACTGTGCAGTCAAAACAAATCAATATTTGCTCTCCCTCTTTTTCAATTTCTGTATTTTAAAGTAATCTTTTATGGCTCAAACAAAATGCATTTAATTTTCTCATGCAAGTTAAAACCTTTATTTTTAAGTTGGTCTGTCCTTACATTCCTCATGGCATTCCTCACAGGACATGTGACTATTTTCTTTTTGTCAGCCAGTTAGAGAGTTATGGAAAAAAATTTCTTCCACATTAGACTCACAGATCATCGCTGTCCTGGTTACATACAGATGAGTATCATATTGCCTGAATTTGCTTTATCAATGAACTCTAAATCTCCAGCCACCTTGCTTATGAGTGCCAAATAACCTTGGAAGGGAAAGTAATAAAGATAAACAATGTCATTGAAATCAGGCTGTTAACTCCTCCAAGTAGCTCTTTAAGAGTGATTATGTATCACTAAATCAGATACTAAGAAAAATATTAAAAGGTTACTGAGTCAGTAAGATATAAGTGCAATAAGAATTTGAGGCTGTAGGAGTTGAAGATTTTGATCGTTCAGCATGCCAATCTTACCACTGCTGTCTGGTTTTTATGTTTGAACTTCACATTGCCTAAGAAAAAAAATCCTCTTCAAACAAAGACATTTACAAGTTTCACTATGAACTTAAATATTTCCCCCCATGATACCTTCTCATGTGTTGCTTGAACTGAACCATTTACACCACTAGCTTCCCAGGCATGGACTTGTCTGTCTCATGGCAGTGCACCAAGGAATTGAGGCCACCATTGATGCCTCACACTCAGCTGTATTCAAACCTGACTAAAATTGCAGTGCATACTCCAAAAGTGCGTATTTTAAATCGTGGGAGCTTTTTTCGTTACTTTCAGTGATCTTTGTAGGAGATCCTTGGACTTCTTTTCAGATATTTTCTGGTTTATACCAGCACAGGGCAAGCTTCAGATTGACCAAAGTGACTGCAGAAAGTAACAGGGATGTTTTAATTCATTTTAAGATTTTATGCCCACCGCACATCTCCAAGGGCTGTTCTGCACACTTGAGATTGTAGCTTTATAGACAAGTATTGCTGACTGATGCAGCTGCACCAAAGTGACCCAGTCAAAACCAGGGATAGTACAACACTCTGCAGACATAAAGGACTGTCCCACCCTCCAAACTTGTAACCTCCACAAGGTGTAGTCATACAGCTGAAATAAAAGTTTTTCTGTGAGGCAGCCAAAAGAGAATGAAAATTTTTAAACTGACCTTGACCTCAGAGCATGGCACTTAGCAAATTAGCCAGGAGACACTGACTTGTAAAGATTCAGCCTCAGTGATCAGCCTACAGAAAACAGATGAACCTACTGCAAGTTCTTTATGAAAAAATTTGCCAAGAGCCATCTGATTGCTTACAAGTACTAAGAGTGTGTGAATTAAAAAGCACTCATGTAGCAATAGCAGGCATTTCACCCATGCAGTGTCAGTCAAAATTAGGCAGTGCTTTCAATAAAGAAAAGCTGGAGAAGTCAGAGATCACCTATGCTGAAGTCAAGTAATGTTGGTGAAGTCAGGAAAAAAAGCCACAATCATATAAAGATATCAGGAGGTAACCAATGCAGATAAAAGAGAAAAAAATACTGATTCAAATGTGATTTTTACTAATTGGGTTTTACTAATGGGTTTTTTTTCACTAATACATTTCTGTTGTTGGGTTTTTGTTTCTTTTGCTAAATGGTTTTTACTAATACAGTTTCAAGAAAACATGGGAGAAAGTACAAAGACCAGCTAGCTAAATTGAACTGTTCTAAGGTAACAGAAGCCAGGTCAGGGAAACCTTGAGGAAGATTATCAAATTGAAAGCAAAATAACAAAGCAAATGATTCTGAGGAAATTATTACAAACCAATAACTAGAACCATTTCTTCTGGAATGACCTGAGGAGCTGCTTTTAAAAAGCCCTGAGCTGTACGCCCCACAGACTGTATTAGCAGAGACTTGCTAAACTCTGTTGTTACCAAAACCACTGCAAGAATCCGCAGCATCACAACAGGGTTTTCTCTTCTGAGCACTTGATTTGAGCCAAAACCCCCCCACACACATATATTTGCTCACAATAAGTAAGGTCTCACCTCAGATGCAGCTTGGCCCTTCAATAATTCACACTGAGCCCACAAGCAACTACACAAGACCATTTCTTAGGCAGTAGAATGCACTTGTTAAGGGTGAAAATCATGTTAAGAAACAGAACTTAGTCAAAAACTTGCACGCTACAAAATGCAAAGGGAAAATTTTCAGAACAAAGCACTGCAGTGAAGGCAGCAGAGTCATTCCAGACTAACCAGGCAGTCGAAGTCTACAAAGACAGAGGTCAGGCTCTGAAAGTTTTCTTCTCCCAAATGTGAAAATGCCTGAAAAGTTGAAAAACTGATAAAAGAGCTAAGAGAGAGAAGTGTCTGTAAATTGAAAGTGGAAAAGGTACATATTAGGTGGTGCTAAAAACAGGCTTGGTTATCACATCTTCCTGCCCCAGGTCCAATGGGTAGGGAGGCTCAGGATGCATTCCCAGTAGGTACACATGTGGAAACACACCTGCATAACACCTACATTCATGGATGTACAGCCAGACACGCAGACCAACACGGACAGAAAGCAGCCAGCCGGAGGAACGAGGGCAGGCTCTCACAGGGAGTATCACCATCCTTTCATATATGGGGGGGGAAAAGCACAGTGTCAGTAAGGATGCTTTGCAGGTGATCTAGTACTCTAAAACCAAAGGAAAATACACTGCCTCTATATTCTTGCAAATCATTACTGTGCTGGTTTTAGCTGGGATGGAGTGGATTTCCTTCACGGTAACTAATATGGGGCTGTGTTTAGGATTTGTGCTGAAAACCGTGTTGGTAACACAGGAGTGTTTTCCCTACCCAAGGTTTCCTGCAGAGTTTCATTTACAAATTAAAAATCTTTATGGGGCATTGGGATAGAGGTTGTAAATACTGTATGGGAGATCACTGTCCTTGCTTGTTGATGTCACTTTTGATTTACTGGATCCACAGATGTTTGCCCTGGCAGAAGGGTAAAGCAAGTGAAAGATTCCCACTGAATGCTCCGAAAATCTGGAGTGGGAATGAACAGCTCAGCCTTGGTATCTTCTGAAAAGGGCCAATGGCTCAGACAAGCTGCAGGGTTTCATGCCTCTAAATGCTGCTTTCAGGAAACATAGATCCTACAGCTGTCCCAGTGCAGGTACTAATTGAATTTCTGATTTTCCAAGAAGTCAGGTGAAACTTCCAACTTATTTCCAGTAAGTAGTAATTAAGTTTCTAAATTCCTCGGTGAGCTTGATAAGTAATGCTCAGGGAGTGTGAAAACTGTTAATACACCCAGCTCTTCTCCCTAACCCAGAAAAAATCAGTACCTGCTGAAACTACAGATGATACAATAGACTTCAGATGGAGACAGTGAATTGTGCATGAAAACCATCTTGTAACACTGAAGAGGGCACTACCTCCCTCTCTGAGCTCTGCCTTCAGCTGCCCTCACAGAGGGCTGAGTGAGAACTTCACTCAGTCCTGCTCGGGACTTTCTTTCTCGTCACAATCTGGTAAATGTAAAATAATTCTTTTTCATTTGAATCTTGCTACAGCCCGTGGGTGGCACAGGCACCAGAGGCATGCCATCATGCTGCACTGTGTTTCTGCAAAGCAACACGGAGCAGTTAATGGACATTTCTCACAGCTCATTAATGAAGTGCTGACAATTACATTGATCTCTCCCTCTTTTCCCAGTCAAGGCTGTAACTTCACCTGTGTAAATCACAAGAGCAGGATCAGTCCTGACATGGCCGAGGGAGATGTGTGTTCTCAAAGACAACCTGACTTTGCCTCGTCTTCTCTGCCTATTTTTTGATTTGTGCCACATCATCCCTGTGGGGAGCTACTTGCAATTTTCCTCTGGCTGGGCTTTCAGGGGCTGCAGAGCAGCGTCCTGTCAGGTACACTGGTGGTGACAGGGAGCATGTGTCAGAGAAATTATGAGAAACATTAATCAAAAAGTCAGACAGTGGCAGACCTACCACAGAAACTGTTATCTCAGTTACTGCAGGGTTTGAAATTCAGGCTTTTTCCAGGCTGGCCATGTCCTCTATGACACACAGAACCCAAAACAGCCATTTGTCATTGGATTTGCCGAATAAATGCAGGAAAGACTTCTTAACAATGCCCAAACTCTTGATTACTATCAAGTCATAACAGTGAAATGACCAATTCAGAATGAGTTGGTCTGGCATCCATTTCTTACAACATGGAGATCCTTTGGAGGGGGCAGAGGACGCTGCAGAACCTTCTATGTCTTATGGCAGTTTCAACTTCAAGTAAACATGATCCTAAAATACCAGAGTGACAAAAAATACTGCTGAGGGAAACACAAATAAGTCACCATGTCATAGCATGTAGTCATCACTTTGTGCAATGTTCATTGACTTGAACAAAATGATGAAACTTTATTCCCTGGTGAGAAGTTGAAGTAGTACATCCCTATTTATAGCCCACATACACACAAAGAAAACCTATCAATCTTTACAGTGCAACTTCCATCTCATTTTTCAGTCATCGGGAATATTTTTGGTTACAGAATGCAGAAATAGATGGCAAACTAATTAACTCATTGACTTGATTCTCCCATTCAAAATGTTGCCATCGTTCGGAAATAGCAGAGGACACGAAGGGTCATCCCTTCTTGCAGAACTCAGTGTGCTGCACGTATTTTGGGTTACACTTTGGTTGCATTGGGTGGCTTTTCCTTTCACAAAAATATCCCTATAAATGCAATACATAAAATAAACTTCAGCTCCAGAAAGTTTATGCTCAATTTATGCAAATATTTAATCCTCTATTACATAAAACATGAGCTGACACTGCACTTATTGTCACAAGCACTTCATTAAACATACTCTTGGTCATATTTAATGTAGTAGAAGTTGTTTGCTAAAGGAGCAGATCAGATAGCATGTGTTGGCTTACATTTTGAATCCTCACTAGCCAGGCCATGCAGATAATTTTCAGTCTGGTGGTCAGACATAAAAATCGGAGAAAAAACATGGAGACGGAGCAGAGTTACTCTTGCACAAATTCAGTTCCAACATGTAATGTTGAAATATCAGTTTTAAAATGTACTTGTAGATGCTTAATTCATCAAATTTGATTAATTGTGTACACAGAAATGGCAACAGCAATTTTATGCAGTTTAATAAACTAATATTTTTCACTTGTCTTCGAGAGAGTCATCAGCTAAACAGTCACACAAGGATTTCCCTAGAGTAATTCTGTTCCTCCAGGCCACAAAAAGTTGACTTCCCAACTGCTCCCTCTCTTTAAATTACTCAGGAACGAACTTTTGGATTCTGCGGAAATCCTTCTGCTCCCACTGCACTCCTCCAACTCTGTGAGGAAGGGGTGGATGTGTCAGGTGTGTGAGCACTCCAGCCAAAGCAGAGAGTCACCTACAAACTACGGAAGTACTAATCCAGATAAAATTAATGCAATCTTGGCTTGGCTATAGGTGTACTAAAATGGAATAACAATAGGATGCAAGGGTTTTGCCATACTGTAAGGCAGGCACAGTTTTAGATCAGGATGTGAGCAGTGTGATGATCCAAAAGACATCAGTGGGTAAAGTTACACAAGAAGGATGAGGGGGAAGAAAAAATCAAAATAAATGGAAGAATGAGCAAAACAGAAACCCACTCCCTGTGGAAAGGGACGACAACAGCATAAATACAGGCATGAGGAGGGAGAACCTGGGAAGAAAGAAATCAAATTCAGCTTAGTTCTGATTTTTCTCACTCAGGGTGTCTCAAGCCTGCTCACGTTGATTCCAGGGCAAGCAACTACCAGGGACTGCAGCCCTGTGGGCTCCCTATTTGGCATCATCTCCACAACACTGTAAAAGCCACAGCTAATTTAGAATACAATTGTTTAATGTAATGGTTGAGTGTATAACAGGTATTCATGAAGGTGGTGTGAGAACTGGCCACGGGCACCAAGTGCATTGTTAATGAATTAATTCAATCAAGTTTAAAACTGGCCCAATTTGTCAGCCTTCTAAACACTCCCATCACAGCAATACCTCAATCCCTGAGTTATATAAGTAGATATATATACATATATTTTGTTGCAACACTATAAATAGGAATAAGCATTTTAGAGTGCATACAGGATCTCCCAAAAAAGCAACCAAATTTATACAGACTTCTAGCAAATGCAGAAAATTCTAAATTTAAACTAGACAGGTTAAAGTGGGTAATCCCTGAATACTGCTAGAATATTATCAGCAATTTATTGTATATGGTAACCTAAAACTTAACTTTTTAAAATCTACTTGAAAATCATGTTTCTTTTCTGACTTGTCAATTTATTTGTTTCTTCAAGGCAGAGCTCTCAAGCAGCCTTATGTACAGAAAATGAACTGCTGAATCAAAGAAAAAGTGAAAAACCAAAACAGCTGCTCTACTGTACATGGACAGTGTTGTAACTAAGAGGTTTTTTACCTTTCCACTACTTTTTGTTCTTGTTTCTCAGACCCAACCAGAATCAGTATTTTGCTTTAGCAAAAAAATTAAGCTAAAAAGATTTGTATGAAAAGGAGAGAATTGCTTAGATCTGGGGGAAAAATAAAATGAAATTTGCTGCTCTGCCTTCCCCAGTCTGGAAAGTTTTGGCTTCCACCTACCTAATTCAAAGCTTAGTGTGTCTGATCAATCCCACTGGATAGAGAAAACCCAGTGTTCTTCTTCTCCCAATAGATCTTGACTCTGTAATACTGATTGGATTTCTCTCTTGTCTAAATGCACTGAAAGTGATCCTTCCAATTGTTACATACAACTATACCATGCTGTTGATTTAAAATTATCTGTGAAAGCAAAGAAACCAGACACAAATCTCTCAAGAATTCTGACACTTAAGGTTGCTAAAACTGAACAAAATAGTTGCAGCTTTCAGATACATGCCTTCTCCAATAATTTGGCATCCAAGACAGCGTTAAGACTGCAAGTGATTATGTAAAGACAACTCATGTCAAACTTTCTACAATAAACTCACTTGCATAAGTCCTTCCAATTGATCAGTTATCTAGCCACAATAAAAAAAATACAAATAACCCAAACCTCAAATGACTTCTAGCAACAGGGCTTGAAGTAAGAAAGGAAGTCATTTTCAGAAACTGAGATTTCAGGAGGTTGGCCTCAACTCTACTCACATTTAACAGATCCTAATGTAGCTTGCACACCATTTTAAACAAGAGTTTAAAATAAAATCTGCTCTGAATTGGGTTTGGTCATTTTTCAAATTATGGTTGCATCAAAGGGGTTTGCTGTATGTAGTTTTACTACCATGGGATTTTTTCAGGACACAGAATTTGCTCATGGATCTTCTGAAGTCTGTTATGCTCCAGCCTTTAAATAAGCTTACAGTCTGCCATCCAAGCATGACCATCTCTCAGAAAAAACAATTGTGACAACACTTTTCCCTTAGGATTTCTCACTTACATGAGGTACTGGGGCCCAGAGACTCTGAGGTGGGCAGGCTGATTTCCTGCAGTTTAGGGTTTGCTCCTATTGGTAACGTCAAGGTACAGCCACTGAAGCTGCTGGAAAAGAACAATTTCAGTATGTCCCACTTCAGAAATCAAGCAGTAACCCTACATTTTCTCGCCTCATATGCCATTAGAAATAACCATTTATGCCAAAGGTCTCTCACTGTACGGGAAGCTAACCTACCTGGATCTTCCCATGATTGCACAGGAAAACCTTGGGAGGCCCCGGTTGTGCCTGTGTTTCCACCTTCCCTGCAGCTGAGCATTCTCAGCCACTTCTGACCTGGGGGCAGACCACTGGCTGTTCCTCGCCAGCAGAACGGTGACAAAATGGCACAACTTCACCTTAATCACAAGGTCAGCTATAAACTACCGCAAGGTTCCCACTCCCCTCACCTCCAAGAGAGAAATTCTGTTGAATTTCGCTCAGCATTCGGCATGTGCACTTTGTTTCTTGGCAAGCAATGCTCGTTCTGACACAGCCTCTCCATGTGAGTACACACCAAGTGAATACGTACCTGGTTTAAAGCAAAGCCTTGGCTTAGAACAATATATTGTGTGTTGGGCAAGTAACCTACAGGGAGAAGTTTCAATGCCTTTTTAATAAAATCTGTAGCTTCGGGGAGTATGTTTTCTTTGCAAAGCCTGCTGCGGGAGGAGGAATTCTCCACAAAAACTGTGTACCTCAGTAAGAGGCAACAATTCTTCCTTAACTTCTTTCATCCTTTCATTTCCTCCTTGGTAAATGAGTATAATATACTTTCACTAACGACAAAGGAGGAAGTAATTTAATTTACTATTGATAGAAAATGTTGTATTTCTTAATGCTACGTAAACTGCTCTTAACGTTGGCTAACCCCACCCCTATGAAATGGGAGTTAGCAAGTACCTATTACCTGCTTTTATGTGTCTCTATTCATTTACTAATTAGAAGCCCTAAACTTAACTATTATTGGAAATAGAAGTAGGAACTAATACACACCAGTAAATGTCTGTACACACCCCAAAGAAGTTGGTTTTGCTTGTGAAACCATGGCCACTAAAACCCTTACGTTCAGATTTGGCAACACCAAGGATAACTGAGCAGCTGAGGCTCAAACATGACCACTGCCCCATGTGCCATTCATTAATATGTGCCAGTCCTATGAAACCTCCATTAAGTTTCCCCATTAAAAAATTACCATTACTTCACACTGGGAATACACATCAGGAAAATACTCTGGACCCACTGCTGTGTTGTGCTTGAACAGGACGACTTAACAGTTACCTAATGGGAGCCAAGCAAGTCCTGGAGCAACGCAGTTTTCCACTCCATTACCAAGCCAGACTCATTGAGAACCCTTAAACAGGTTATTTATCTAAGTGGTATTTTATTGGCAATAAAGCTTTCAAGCTATAACCGATATATTAGTGCGTATTTTATTCTCATTTGTTTCTTGCTCAATCCTTGAGTCAAAACAGATGGAGCAACAAAAAAAAAAAGTGCTTCTAACCCTCTGTATTTCCACTGTCAGTAACCAGAACACACAGTCTCAATCCCTTAGAATACTAGCAATTCTGCAGAAGAGGTCAGATTTCGTAGAAACCCCTGGGGGTTGAGTGAAAGTCATCTAGGAAAGCAGAAAAAGGTAAGTACTCTCTTCCACATGTCAGTGCAAACAGCTTAAAAACAAACACAGATGAGGCAGAGCGCTTGGCATCAAGAGAGGCTGTGTGTAAAGGCGTGTTTCCAACTCATCGTACGGTGACAGTAATAGGTAGAGTAAATTTTTCAAGACAAATAGATTTGGTCATGAAAGGGCCACTTCTAAATCCACTCATCCTGGCAGGCAGCCCATGCTGCTTCACACCAGGAAATTCAGTTTTCTGGGTAGTCATTGGAGACAGGTAAGCAATTACAGAAGGCTGAACCACAGCGCAGAAAAGAGCAGCACCTGTCTGCTGGCACAGCTCTGAATGTACACTTTGTTCAGAAGCACTGGTGTGACCCAAAAGGACGTGCTTTCAAAGAGGCTTGGCAACTCTGGCATTCAAATTCTGTTCTTCCATTTAAGTGCTTAAACATCCTCGAAATAGAGGAGCTTTGGTGAAAACAGAACATACAGATATTCAATTATTTTCAACTTCTACTTTATTCTCGTCTTCTGTTTAAAGTCATAGGTAGAAGCTACAGATAAATACTATAGGATCCTTTCTGAAGCGAAGTGTGTTTTGCGGACTCATAGTCAACAGTAACACCTTGATGCTGCCAGGAACAAGGGGCATAGAGAGGAGTTCGACAAACAAGAGGAGTGCAAACTGTCATCACATCCTTCTTGCCAGGACTGACTACAAAAATTTCACGGAACCTGCTGTATCAGAAAATTCAGTGTCCTAAGAATCACCCTATTTCCTGTGCACTGCCTCACTTTGTCAGCAGATTGAGCCCACTTTGTATCGCAACAAAGCTTTTCTTTCTGAATCGCCTGACAGCAGGTCTCAGCCAGGCGTTCCAAACAATGCTTGGGTGAGGCCAGCATGAGTTTATTGACCCTCGAAATGATCAAATTTTAAATTTCCACTCCGTAAGACTTTCCCAGCTCGCTGGTGTTTTCGACTCTTGCAGCGTTCAGACTCTGCTTATGAATTGAAGCCTGTCTGCTTTTTCTCTCAAAACACTGGTTTTTTAATCAAAGAAGGGGACAGCAAGACATTAAACAAGATGCTTACATGTAGGATAACTCCATGACATGCATGTTATCCCAGTGCTTTAAGGAAGAGAATTTTACATGTGCCAGCTTTGCCACTGACTGTGGGACTGGCGTGTGAGGCAATGAGTAATTTATCAGAATCAGAAGGGGTTTGCAGATTTACTCAAACACTGCACAGATCAACACTTAAAATCCATTTTCCAGGAGATTGGCAACATCAGGTCTCTTTTTGCTCAAAATAATCAATGAGCTTTGGAACTCAAACCTGTTCTTTTTCACCTGCATCTAACGCACCTCTTGTGTTACAAAATGTTTTCGTTTGTACCCTGTGTGCTTAATTAAATCTCAGTGACTACTATTACCAGTAATTTAGAAGTCACCTGGGAAATGAATGAGAACAACAGTATTAGCTTGGCCACAGTTTTCTCTAAACAACTGCTGACACTACAGCACCTCTGCCACAGCACCAATTCTGACACTATAGTGCTATCAGGAAGTCAATCACGAGCTGCTCAAAGCTGGTGATTTTGTGCTTTATACTGATTTCCTCTGTTTTATATTCCCTTTCTTCCCCTCTTCCCTTTCCTGTCTCCTCTCATCACTACCTTACCCTTCCCCCTCCTCCTCCTATTCCCTCCCTCCCTGACTCATGAAACCTGAAAATTTTGAAAACAAAGTCTGAGAAACACAAATTCCAAGCAGTAAAAATAATTTTAAAAGCCTGAATACGTAACAACCTATTGAGTTTTCACACCTGCATGGGCAGGTGGATAAATCACTTTGTGCTTTCAGACGAGGCTCACAAACTCAAACCCGTCCTGCAGGAGGATTTGGTTCTGTGACTTCCCCATCCTTTGACCCAGTTTATGCATTCCAGATTCTCCATAAGTTGTCCAACTCTCCCGTGTGGAGGATCAGAAAACAGCAGCACGAGGGTCCATCTCGGAAATGCCCTGAGGGAAGCCCACTGTCTCTCATAGTTCTGTGTGGGAGTCCAGCTTCTTAATTTTTCTAGTTAAAAACAGCCTAAAAGCTGTTCGATGCAGACACATCCATTTCTGGCCTTTCTTCCCTTTTCCCTCGCTGGATTTAGCGTGCTGGGACTGGTCACATTTTTAATCTCGAGGGTAGAAGCTTGTAACATTCCACCTCACAAATTAGGGTTTGCTCCAGCAATACCTCACGTTGCTGTTTCTAAAATAGAGCTTCCCATTTCATGGGTGGTAAATATTCAGGTAACGTGAAATTGGAAGCGTTGATGGGTAGTTTATGGGGTGGGCTCTCTTCAGTATCTCTACTGAAACCAGCTCAACTTACTGGGTTCTCTTCAATGGGACAGAACATTTGTTTACTGTAATTTTCTCCATCTCCAGGGAAGCTGTCTACAAGAAGGCCAGAATCTTCTTTTTCTGCTATAGATTTATCTGACTTATGCACACTGCACATTTGATCAGACTTTTTGTTGTATTTTCGTTTGATAATACAATCGCAAATTATCCTATATGCACCCAAAAAAAAAGGACAAAAATGTAATTTCTATTTTACAAAGCTCCTTAGGGAAAACATTAATATTTATCATTTTAGAAAAAAAGTGTAAGTTTTTCTACAGGGTAAAGGTTACTGTTGAGCTAAATATTTTAAAACTGGATATCTATTTTCTACTGCATTGTCTCATGATGTTTATGACACTGAACTCTTCCATGCTAAAATAAATTATTGTCCTTTGAAAACCTACTAAACATCACAGTGGATACAAATCTTGTTAGAAAAGGGAAGTTGGAAACATAATGTTGAGTCACATGGGTTTAGTTTATTCAAAGCCAAAACAGAATTATAGAATTCCCATAGAATGAGATGAGGTTGGAAAAGTCCTCTAAGATCATTGAGTCCAATTGAAGTGTCTAACATTGAGAATCTAATTGTTCAAATCCTTGGTTCATGTATGAGTAAATACTGAAAGAAGGAATGGAAAAACTTTACCTATTATTCTGCTGAAATAGTCAATGTAACAATATCACCTGCAAGGTTTAAGTTTTTAAAAATAACCTAAAATCTCTCTACTAGATTCCCGAACTTCATTTTAGAAATGCTTTTGCAACAATTGAAGTGATTATTAAAATATTTAAAATAAAGAGCACCGACATACTCATTGATATCATGGCTTAGAGGAGTAAAAATTGTTGATTAAACCTAAAAAAGGCTAATGCCAGAATATTAAAAATTTGCAGGGCTTAGCAGGGGATTGATAATAATAAGACTGTAATAATTTTTCCCAGCTGCTCAGTGATTATTCATAAGAAAAAAGACTGTGGATATCTGCTTAAAGACACTAGCTGTAAGAGATGTCTTCTTTTTCACTAATTTTGAGAACTGCAATCAGTCCATCAAGACTTTTTTCATACAGGTACATAATTCTGTGTATATGCAAGACTTCTCATCCAAATTTGCATGT
This sequence comes from Amblyornis subalaris, assembly GCA_018881555.1. Taxonomy (NCBI): domain Eukaryota; kingdom Metazoa; phylum Chordata; class Aves; order Passeriformes; family Ptilonorhynchidae; genus Amblyornis; species Amblyornis subalaris. The sequence continues at coordinate 80,036 of JACAXG010000254.1, read as the reverse complement.
TGGACCAGACTTTTCTCTTTACCCAAAAACCAAAAAAACACAGAGATACATACTAACTGTCCAGGGTAAATGAAAGTGTACAAAACTGGATTCACTAGGATAGACCTTGTGAAACTATCCAGATCTGGCTAGGAGAAAGTTCCATATCATAAAATGTTTCATGTTTCAGTAGTTAGTTTGCTTCACTTTTTAATAAAATCTAGAGGTTTTGATTCTTTCTAAAGCAGATTAATCAGAAACAGGCAGGCACAGCTGCAAGGTTTTGCACTGTTGGTACAAGCACAAGTTTAAATTTAAATGTGGGTATTTTCAGAGTATGATTCAAGCAATAAATGAGCCAGTTTACACATCCCAACAACTCAAGCACATTCTCAACAGCAGACATTCTCTAAGTTCCTGTCCCCCACCACTGCGTGGCTTAGATAAAGTGAATATTATCAAGATTACAGAAACACTTTGCCTTGCCCTCAAGATGCCTGAAAATGATGGGATGAAGAATGATCAATGTGCTAATGAGAATAAAATAAACGAGTGGGAAAAGTGGGTTTATTCAAAGAAAGGTCCGGAGGTTTTATGGCAAAATATGCTGCTGCCTTCACTGAGTCATCCTCCTGTACCCCACATGGTCACCAAAACAAAATTCTGAAGGGTGTCACTATTGCACAATGACTGCACATTTTCTGCTTCTACTGTGACATGGAGCAGCAGTGCAGCAAAATCTAACAAAGGTAATCAGGAAAGGAAACCTGTTAGCGTGTTGTGGTGAAGTGCTGTGAAATGGTCAACGTAGTGTCTGTATTCGAAAGTGTTAGGGCAGTGCAAAGACAATGTATCTGGCAGAAGATGAAAATTATTCTCTTTTATGAATAAAATACCATCCTAATGAGTAAAAAGTTATAAATAGGAGAAATTGGACAGAATACTTTGTATTCGGAGACATAATTTATAGAAAAAATTTTCGTTTATAAAGAGGATGGGTATTTATAAGCCTTCTAATGTATCACTACAAGGAGACTAAAGAGAACTTAATCTACTGGTAGCAAAATGCATGAAAAGTTTGTATTATTTACGCTGGGTTTTTCTTCAAGGTTAAGTTTTAGACAAATGTAGAAAAGTGAGTGCTATAAATTTATCAAAAGAAAACTCTATAAGAAAACTCTATAAGAAAAAACCACAGACTCCTTTTAAAAGCCTCGATGCTGTCCACAGTTAGCAAACACTTTAAGGGCAGACTCATGCTTGTAACGTTGATAGCAACAAATCACTGTTTCTCTCCTTGTCACAGTGCCTAGAACTAAGATTCGTTCACCTCCCGGTGCTGAGTCAATTGTTGCTGGTGTGAGATGTGACACCAAAAAAAGACAGAAAAGTTTGTTTCTGGCCTCTTTTTGGATGCTGGTCACCAGGCTGCCCCTGCAGGGAGCATGCCCCTCCACAGCCACATAAACTCTCTTGGGTTTCCTGTGTTTTTCCCCAGTGCCCCCTACCTGTGTTTTGCCTCCTCTGCTTGCCCAGTGACTCGGTTCAGACATTTCGTACCAGTCCACAGCTCATTTCTGTTGCTGGCAGCCTTTTCACTCACAGCGGGACAGCTCCAGACCTGCTTCTCCCCACAACATTTTCCTTCTTCAGCTGACTGTATTTTCACAGCAGATGTAGGTTCTGGTCATCCTTGACTCTCACTGCTTCAGAGCATTGTCTGTAAATACTAATCTTTCCATAGGCACTCCTTATGGGGGAAGAGATGGGCACTGCCCTTCAACAGTCCCAAAGGTGGGGTCTCCTCTGACCTCCCTGCCCTCTTGGGTTACACATCTATTGTTTACTTGGAGAGTGGGGAAAAGGTAAATTTCTAAATGATGCCATGATCAGGTGGAGCTTGAGTGGCTTTAGTCACACGTGAAGCATGTGCAGGTTTTACTCCACTGGCATATTGAGGGGGTGTGAAAAGCAGTATGTATTTCTGACTTAATGAAGCAAACTTCAGCTTTCAGGCACCAGTTGGGCCTTTCCTTGTCTTGGCTCCCATTCACTGCATTGTTTTAAACAGAGCATAACCACAACACCTCTGTGCCACTCCATCCTCTGTTTCCTGCCTCTCTCAGGGCAGCAGCCCAAGTTCCCTCCATGTCCCTGCTCCTGAGGCTGCAGACAGTTTGTTTCTGGTGAACTTTAATTATTTCTCCACACAAACCACCAGAAAGGCAGAGCCTTATTGCTGGAGGAACAAAAAAATCATAGCTTTCATAAACAACACACCCAAGAAATTGCCTTAAACTGTAGTTGGGCTGGTGGAACTGGTACTGCCTATCAATCTCCTTTGAGAAATATCCAAAATATCCAGGGCTGTCATTAATATATAATGATAAGGCAACATCTTCATATAATATGCACTGAACAAGCAATTTAACATGGCACAATGTACTGAAATTCTGATTTTTTTTCCAATTTTTCATTGTTCGACCTAGTAGCAAAAGGGAGGCTTCTCAGTACAGATTATCGGATGGTGTTTCCACTAACAACAGAGGATTTGTGTGCTTTCTAAGAAAAATTAAAAACTTTGAATAGTGACGAGTCCCAATGCCTTTCACTCACTTGTATTTAAACAGCAGCATGTAAAAATTTATCTCATAACAAAATGGATCTGCTCAGTAACTGGGAACAGGAGAACACTGTCCCAGATGAGGAAAAACAGGTGCTGAGTTCATATCCCAGATCTAAAGAATCGTCCTCTGTACCTGAGAAGCAGCACAACAAGCCCCATATCACTCTCATTCTCACTGAACAGCCTCTGGAACATCCCAGGAGATGTACAATATTACCATTTCTATGTATTCTGCCCTTAGGTTATTTCTGTGCCAGGATTTCATAGCATGGCTGTTAAAAATTTCCCATCCCAGCCAGACCGAAGAAGCTTGGTCTGGCCCAAATGCCCTTTTCCTGCCTTAAAAATGGTGGTAATCCTCAAAGTGAAGAATGTGAAAGAAACTGATGCCCTGCAGTCACCAACTGACATTAGAAACACATACACACCAAAGAGATGATGAGAGTCCCTGCTCACAGCAATAACCTGACACTCAAAATGATCCTGGTTTCCTGTGATCTGACTTTTTGCACCATGTAAAATTTTACCATGTGTACCTTTGACTTCTTGACAAATTCAAAACAGAATAAAACAAAAAAAAAACCACCCCAGATTATAATGAAAACTGAAGATGCTTTCGTTATAAAGACTAATTTAACCAGAATCTTTAGGTTGCAGCTAAGGGCATCCTTCACAAATGCAACCACAGCATCCCTGTCTGTGGCTGGGAACAAAATCCATTTTGAAGTTTGTTTAAATAAAATGGTAAATTGAAAGCTAACATATCTCCAGATGCTGCTCTGAGCTGCTCCATCTCCAGGCTCTTCTCCATTTCAAACCTCCCCTCCTCCCTTCCTTTCCTTTCTGGGATTTGGTACCCTCTAGCTTCTTACACAAAGAGCTGCTTCTGCCTCGGGAGTCCTTGGGAGCCACCAGTCAGCTGCCTGAGGAAATCCCCAAGTTCCTTGATGAATTCACTCTCCTCTAGTTTTTGTCAAGCCATCCAGTCCCCAAGGCTCCCTCTTCCTCCAGCAAGTGAATGTGCTACTTTCAAAGCTACACCGGGAACCAAACCTCCCCTCTGCCACAAGCCTTGTCCCCTTCAGCACTGACTGTCTTTTAACCACATGCCCCAGGCTCCAGTCCTGAATCCAACTCCTTCGAGATGTTTTTATGCAGACATTTACAACGTAGAAACAGAGAGCATACAATTCAACAGCCATTTTTTGTAATATTGCCCTTTCAGGGTGAGGACATTTGAAATTGAAGTTTGAGATTAAACCAGCTGGAGCTTGACTTGCGAAGAGTTGTGTTACTTGACTGGCACATATCTCTGCCATGGATCAGTACCAAGGTACATGAGCTGTCAGGGGAAGTGTGAAGCTCGTGAGGCTCTCAGATAAATTCACTCTCCTGAAATCAGTCCACACAATCCACACATCAGGGTCTCGTTTCCGCCTACACAGTTAATGGTGTGTGGTTTGGGGCTTGCCTTCTTAACAGGCATAAGCTTTACTTCTTTGTGTGTGTGTTTAGCATTTCTTAAGACACAGCAGGTCAGCTTCTTAGCTGGAATGAAATGTGTACAAGGCCAGAAGGGACTGGAGCCTGACCCAGCTGCCTACGTAAGAAAACCTTGGATAATTATCTGGTTGACAAAAGCACTGGGAAAACAGTCACTTCAATTGTTGAAAATTTAAGCTGCATATCACATGCATCTTTTATCAGAAAAGTGTATCAACCACTAGAACAACTAGCTAGGTGGAATGGCTGTGGAGAATATCCCACTGCCTGATCTTTTGGATAAAGAGCAGGTATTTTTCTGTAGCCTGTGCTTCAGGTCCAGTAAATGTCATCAGGCTTGACAAAGGAATCATCTGCTGAAACTCTGAGGTTCTTTTTACACGGGAAGCGAGGCACACTGATTGCAATAATGGCTCCTTCTGTCCCTCAAATCTATGAAACTGTTAAGTCCATGGAATGATGCCAGCTCGTATCCAGCTGCCAATGTGAATTTGAAGAAGGCAGTCCTGTAGTGGGGCTGCAGCTCATCAGCTGCAGCAGCCTCTGTAGTGTGTTCGTCACTTGGTGGATGCAAACACAAACTCAGCTGTTCAGGTCACTGCACAGGGAGCAGCATTCCTTAAAGGGCTGGCTCAGAAAAAAAAGAAAAAATAGTATGTGCTATTCTAAAATCAGATCTGAAAACATTAAAGTGGAGAGAGCCTGACTGAAAGGGCAAGGACTATTTAGGTAGAAGACACGTGGGAAAGAAAACAGTATTCCCCTGTGCCTTTATAGTGGGTGTCCTTGGTTTCAGAAGAGCACCTTCAGAAGAAACACCTGTCCTCCATCACATCCAGCAGTCCTCCATCACACCACGCTAGGATGTGTCAGAAACCCCACTTCAATGTGTGTGAGCAAAACATGGTGACACACCTGGCACAGCAGGAATGACCCTGTTCTCCTTGACACCGAAGCTCCCAAACCCCAGAATGTGGTTCGTTGCTAGAAAGCAAAGGGCAGAAGTGTGACATTTTAATAACTTTAATTTCTCCAGCTTGTGCAAGCTGGTCATACCACACAAATTCACAAGCTGCTGCAATAAAATAACATTCAACTGCAGCACAGCTTTTAACCTTGCTGATTAGAAAGCACTGCAAATAAAAATTGCATTCAGGGGTGCATTGCCACATAATTTTTGTGACACTTGATGCTGCCTCTAACACGACTCATGTCCATGAAGTGTACATAAAACGAACCTGTTGTAAAGTAGATTCATGATAGCCTGAGTTCAGTCAGCTTTGAATGACAATTTGGAGCATTGTTAAATGCAAATAACTCTCAAAACATGTTCTTTTAAGATGCAAAAAAAACCTACAAGTCTCTCTACAGTGCACAGGAATTTTACCACGGTGTTCTTTTTCATAAAGTCATTGCAACTCCTGATAGTCTCAGAACCACCTTGACCCTTTGATTTTAGCAAGAAGGATTTCCCTCACTCCCCTTTTTTCTTAATGACTTCATAAGAAGTCCTGGGCTTCTGCTGCTCTGTATAGACTTGAGCTGCACCACTGTTTGTGGAAGCTCTTGGTCTATTGCTCTGCATGTCTATGAACAAGGTAAAGCAAACATCTTCCCACTGTAATTTAACACATAATGATATAATAATAAAATCCATCAGTTGAAAGGGGATGTGACTTATCTGCTGCAAAGATCATAAATGAGGATTTTAATGATGTGAAGTGTAATATCTGAGCTTGCAGGCATCAAAAGGAGCATTTAATTGATGATGTATTTATGAAGTATCAAGCATCACTTACTAGAAATGCTTTAATTTATGACTGATATAAAATTCAACTTCCTAAACAGGCTACAACAACAGCTATTCTGTGGGAGATACTGCTGCTGTCAGCCCCTTTCTGTAGATTCAGCTGCAGGGTTTGCAGTCTGTCATTTCATCTCTTCTGATGGAAAATCAGAGTTATATTCTGATCCCCTCTCGAATCTGAGAGCTGCCAAGGCTAACTGGAAAAACAGTTAATAAGCAAGGGATGTACCTTGAAGAGACCATATCCCCAGGCAAGGTATTCACACATTGCCATGTCCCAAACCTCTGGGAAGACAGGAGGGAAGGAACTTACTTGGGCCACCAATTTCGGTTCTTCTCAATCACAGGCAGCAGTGCAGAACATCTGAAAGAACAAGTTCTAAGAGCAAGGCTCTAGCACCCAGGCTGGTTGCAGCTTTGAGGCTGTGGAGGGTGAGAGAACACACTTCCATCCCTCTAGCCCTGCCAGTCATCCTCGGCAGGATGAGGCAAAGAGGGATGGGAGAGCCTGTGGGTACAGACAACTGCAGGGATTTTGGCTGCCAGGTGCTGCTGCAGGCGACTCCAGCTTGACTTGGTGAAGATAAATTTAATTTACCTCCGGTTAAAACCAAGGCAGGGGGTTTTAACAAAGACAAAACACACCCCAGCACCTTTCCCCCAGGGTGTCCCCAGGGCCCAAGGTCCCCCACAAACCCCTCACCTGGAGCCCTGCAGGGACAGGTCACCCTCAGCCCTTCCCTGTGCAGCTCCTTCCTCTCCCGCTCTCTCCAGACCACGCACACCTGCTCCAGCTCCAACTCCAGCTCTGGGCTGCTTGGCAGCACCTGCCCCTTTGTGCTCTCCCCCCTCCTGCCCTGTGCTCACTTTCCCTCACTGCTTTCCTCGCCCAGGGGTTGTCTTTCCATAGGTTGTGGCAGCCCCACCTGTGGCTGAGGGGCTGGGCCGTGCTTGGCTGTGGCTCCTTGGCACAGATGGAACTGTCTGGAATGGACCCTGGGCAGCCCCCAGCCAAAAAGTTGACTTCCCAACTGCTCCCCCTCTTTAAATTACTCAGGAATGAACTTCTGGATTCTGAAGAAATCCTCCCGCTCGCACTGCACTCCTCCAACTCTGTAAGGAAGGGCTGAATGTTCACAGATGTGTCAGCACTCCAGCCAAAGCAGAGAGGCACCTACAAATCACAGAAGTACTAATCCAGATAAAATTAATGCAAGCTTGGCTTGGCTATAGGTGTACTAAAATGGAGTAACAATAGGATGCAAGGGTTTTGCCATACTGTAAGGCAGGCACAGTTTTAGATCAGGATGTGAGCAGTGTGATGATCCAAAAGACATCAGTGGGTAAAGTTACACAAGAAGGATGAGGGGGAAGAAAAAATCAAAATAAATGGAAGAGTGAGCAAAAGAGAAACCCACCCCCTGTGGAAAGGGAGGACAATGAGGAGGGAGAACCTGGGAAGAAAGAAATCAAATTCAGCTTAGTTCTGATTTTTCTCACTCAGGGTGTCTCAAGCCTGCTCACGTTGATTCCAGGGCAAGCAACTACCAGGGACTGCAGCCCTGTGGGCTCCCTATTTGGCATCATCTCCACAACACTGTAAAAGCCACAGCTAATTTAGAATACAATTGTTTAATGTAATGGTTGAGTGTATAACAGGTATTCATGAAGGTGGTGTGAGAACTGGCCATGGGCACCAAGTGCATTGTTAATGAATTAATTCAATCGAGCTTAAAACTGGCCCAATTTGTCAGCCTTCTAAACACTCCCATCACAGCAATGCTGAATTCCTCGAGCCCACAGGCAGGAACCTGGAGAACGCCTTGGTGTTTGGAGACAATTGGAATCACATGTGGGACTTTGGCATCTTAACACGCTGCCCTGGACAGCTGGTGAAGGACATGGACACTTTGAAGACCCTAATGAAAATTCAGGAATTTGAGTTATTACAGAATCATAAAGGTTGGAAAAAACCTCTGAGGTCACTAAGCCCAGTCACTGGACTGGGGTTGTAGGAGGCATTGTTGGTGTTCCTGTAATGAAATGCAGCAGTGTAGAAGTGCTTTGACAGCCCAGTAGGGAGTAGGATGGAGCGTAGCATAGTTGAGTAAAGAAAGGGGAAAAGGAGCTGAAGGAAGCATAAAAATAAAGTGGTATTTCCAAACAAAAGCTTCCTCCAGTTTCAGAAATAATCCAAACACGGGAATTACAAAAGTTTCTTGATGGAAAAATAGAGTGAGAACTGATGCGATTTATTATTACCATAAACAACTGCAAACACCTCCTTTTCGCACACATGAGGTAAGGGCCAATATGCAGAACATCTGCAGGAAGGAACACCACCTGGAAACAATGTCTGAGCAGGATTTTTCAGGGGATGGGGATCTTGTCCATGTGTTGAAGACTTCCTCTTACCTTCTTCTCTATGTATAATATACCAGGGCACTTGTAAATCAGCCCTGGAGAGTTTTGTTGGGATGATTTAAGAAGTAGCCACCTGTAACTGGACGCTTGACCCTTGAACACCTATGCCACTGCCACATCTCTTTTCTGACCCTGTGAGCAGCCAGCAACCTCTCTGCTCAGTTCCCCCTCCTTGTGGGGTCTGGTGGTCTTTCCCTGCTGTGAGGTGACGCTCACACGATCGGAGCTCTGCAGACTGCTTGGACAGGACTTCCCCTTTGCCCCCAGTAAATGTGAACCCAGCTTCTTGGGCACAGCAGTTCAGAAGTCACCCCCACAAGAAGGAGAATCGGTGCTATGGGTCATGGCAAACCCTGGTGACACCAAAAGTGTGGCATTTTGGAATATGTCACCACTTACTGCTCAGCTGAAGAAATGCCCCAGCCTAGAGAGTTGCCCAGCTGTCTCGTGAGCACTTCTTCAGCCAGGCTTGATGACTCCTGTGACATGATCCTGGTTTGTGGAAGAAGCTCCTGTCAATTCCTGCATGCTCTCCTTAGGAATTCCCCTTAAACTGAATTAATCTGAACCATAATTTAGGGTCTAGCTCAAAAATTAAGCCTACATCCTCAAAATTCTTCTGTCGTTCCCGGGAAAGGAAAACTAACCAGATATAAGAACTCAGTAGGACTTTTTTCTGCAGAATGGATGAAATGGAAAGAGCTAAAGCAGTAAAAAACTTCTTCTAGCTGACTGAAGATCTGCACAGTGACAGTGTGCAATCTGTAAAAGTTACTGACAAACTGCAAAACAATTATATGGTACTAAAAGCATTCAGATGTTAAATTTATCTCACTTGCTGAAGAGCAAAGACTTGGAGGAAATAGAAAAAACAAGGCCCAGCAAAAGATGACACTTTCCCCTTGACTTGACATAAAGGAAGCATTTTATTGTACTGAAGACCAAACTCCAGTTTAAATTCAGCTAGCAAGTTCAGAGCAGGCAATAACACAGAGTTTGTGGTTGGAAAGATTTTTCCATTTCAGGACACTGAGTGTTCCTGCAGCTACTGGCTGTTTGGAGAGGAACAGAAAAGAGAGGAACAACGATGTGTGGTGGGAATATCCAGAAATCCTGGAATCAAGGGCAATAAAAATAGGTACAATTTTTTTATATATACCATAATTCAAGGGAAAAAAAAAAAAAAGGGAATGACTGAGGAGTTCAGCCAAAGGAAAAACTTGTCTAGCTTAGATTAACTAAATCAGAATGGCTGAGGTGGCATTCAGGTATTTAGACAGATTACCAGGCTAAAAAATATCTTGTTTTAGAAGGAACAGAAAAGAATATACAAAATGGGAAAGAATGGGCACATTTCTCTGTTATTTAAGTGCTTCCAGCTCCCTTCAGCCTATTCCTAGCATAATACGTCCAAGAAAAATGTCTCTGTCACTGATTGCACAGGCAGCAATGGCAACATTTCCCTGCCCCTGCCCAGTCCTCCAGTTCCCAGTCACTGGCAAATACTGATTTGTATTTTGAACAGCAATTGGGGGGTTTTCTTTTTCAGTCTCCTATGAATATAGAGTTCCCCCAAAAGTTCATGCCCAGACACACATCCATTTTACCTAACTATTGATTTATTCCAGCTGCCACAAAGTTCATTTGTGAACATGATTTTGAACTGGAGAATTTCCCAGTTCCTTTTTGTTTGGCAAAAAGTCCTCTTTTCAAAAATAAAGCTTCTGGGAGCTTTTTTTTTTTTTTTTTTTTTTTTTATTTTTTTATTTTGTTTTATTTTTACACCCAAACACATAGCAACCATCCCTTTTCTCTTAACTGCTGCATCTTTCTGTGTTCTCTTCACATCCTATTTTCCCATCAAAGAAACTTTGGTCATTCCTGTGTTTGAATTAATTCTGAAAATAGAAGAAGGTTTTTTTGCCAATACCACTTCATTTTTACCTTCCCTTCACCCGTTTTTCTCCCTTCCGTTGTTTAATGGTGCTACACTTCATCTTACTCCCTCCTCTCCAGCACCAAAGCAGGGAATGTTGTTTGTCATAAGCCAGGTAATGAACCTGGCCTCCAAAGAGATGTGTCTGTCCCCCCTCTGACTTTTAGAGGTTTGCCAGGGGTGGGAAAAGTTGGCCGCCTGGGAACCTGTGTTCTGAAATTATTTAGTAAGCACAGTAATGCAGCAGAGGGAAAAAAATTAGAGCTAAAGCTGACTGACTATTCAATTATTAATCCTATTCATAAAGAATTTAGCCTCTGTTTTGTTTAGCAAATAGTTTGAAAACTTGTCCATTCCTCCCCTATATGAAGTGTTTGCTATTTGAAAGGTCTGGAAAATGTTTTTCAGATTGGATGTTTATCTATGCTTGCTTCCTTCATCGTTTGCCTTTGGTGTAGCCTGGTGCTTATACACTTGGTTCAGGCAGCAATCAAGACACCATGGCTGAAAAATTTTAAATGGAATTATATCAGTAAAGGCAAATGCAGTACACAAAAAAATTTATCAAGGTCATTTTTGCAACTTGTCAGCCATGGTGAAAAACCCCAGCTGAGTGAATTCCCACACGTTTTGCACAAGTATTGCACAGTGATTTGTAAACTCTTCAGTGGTGTATATTGGGTTTCAGAACCTCCTGTGAGTTCACTCCCATGGACTCACAGTGTCACTGAAGATGCAACAACTCTGTCAGCACTAAATTCAGACTGACAGCTCAGGATCATACAACATCCAGTCATGTCTTTAAAACCTCCTGAAGCAGGGCTCTCACAGCCTCCTTGGGTCCCTGCTCCCCTGCCAGGCTGACTACACCACAGCTGCTTTTATCTATTTTCAAATCAGAATCTTCCCTATTTCAGGCTGTAACCATTGCTGCTTAGCATGAACCAAACCAAGATTTCCTTGGCATCAGGAATCACAGAATTCCAGGATGGGTCAGGCTGGAAGGGACCACAGTGGGTCATCTGGTCCCACCTCCCTGCTCCAGTAGGGTCATTCCAGAGCACATGGCACAGGATTATGTCCAGGTTCTGGAATATGTCCGGTGAGGGACACTCCACACCCTCTCTGGGCAACCTGGTCTTTGAACCTGAACTCATCTCTAGGTGCTCCTAAGGGAATTGGCCCTCTTGAAAAATATGGTTTGTGTTTTCACTGTTTACAGGTGAAATTTAAAATACCAGGTCACTTAAGCCTCACTTAAGACTATTTAGATACAGGATGGATGCAAATTCCCCTCCATTCTGGCAGTTTTAAGAAGCTAACTTCACAAAGAGCTAGTGAGGAAGAAGACCTCACATAATGGTGAATTGTTCCAGAATATTTCCTATTATTTTATTTCATGACCTTGAGACAGAACCGAACACCTGCCTGTTGCTGTGACTTCCCCCCAGAAGTGTACACACACAGGCTACAAATCCACACATCCACCAGCTTTTCGCTAGAGACAATAAAAAACGAGCAGCAGAAAGGAAGGGCAAGTAAATCACTTACATGATAGAATTAACCTCTTTGTGTGGGTAGAGATAATCAACTGCATAAATTAATTTAAGGAATTATTGGCCAGTCAATAGTTCTATTAAAAGGGACTTAATTTGTCTGAGAATGTATCAGCAAAGCTCTGCGGCTCCAAAGCAAGGAGGCGAAATAGTGGATGACACAAACCACAGTGCCACACCAAAGCAGAGAAAACAATACCTTGAAGCCCTGGCAAAAGTACTCATCACATAAAAAATGGAAAAAAATCAGGGTGATTAAGACTGGAGAACAGAATAACAGTCTTGAAGCATGGAAAAATTGCTCCAGAGTTCTGTACGGTGAGCCATTATCTTAAACTGCATCATGGCTTTGATTTTTTTTTTTCCCTTGAACTCAGATAATTAGCTTTTATCCTGGAACATGAGAGCCATCTTGTCTCATGGTCTTGCCCTCCTTGTTAATGATCTTTAGCTAATTAGTAGTTGGAAAAGTAGAAGCTGACACTGTACTGAGAGACCAATTGACACAGAAGTCACCTACATGACTACATGAGGAAATAAGCCCAGGCTGGTCATAGCCTGTAAATCAGCCCCTTGCTGCAGTGCTCCAGCAGCAATCAGGATAAAAAATCACACTTTACAAAACAACTGCCACTTTGCTCCTCCTTCTGTCAGGAAGCCAGTAATCTATTTCACAAGCCTGGTATTAAAACTCCTAGCTCAGCTTATCTCAGTGCAGAGTGGGACCCTCACTGCTGCTCCCAGGATGTGTGCAGAGCCACATCTCTGTTTGGATGCACGCTCTGAAAAGCTGTCCTAAAGCCTTTTTTTTTTTTTTTTTCCCAGTATTGAACATACTGCTTTCCCCAGAAAAATGTCTTATATCAAGGCTTTGGTCAGTACTCGCATTAAAACCAATCCTGAACATTTACCTTTTTAATCTACCTTAAGTTTCTTACTCTTGTTCTAACTCTTGCACACTTGTCTTCCTGTACTTTAAAATACTAACCAAATAACCTGCTAGTAACAAGCCATTTTAACAGTATGACACTGTATGTCCGGATCAAGATTAAAGTTACGAGGAAAACTGAATGGCAAAAGACCTTCTCAGCTGACTAATTCATTTAAAAAGCAAGATGTGGACATCTTTTATAGCAAATGATGGTGATAAAGTTCCTTCTGGACTGTAGTCTCTGAAAGCTGTTTCCATAAGTGCTGACATAAAGTTATGCCCAAAAGTCAAACTGAGCTGCTGCACGTACTGCAGCTCATTTAGCAATACACAGTGAAACTCTAATCACTAATGTGTCAGAATGGAGCAGAAAGTGGCTTCACACAATCTGCCTTTAGACACCAAAATCAGAAAGTTGGCTAAGTGGGTAGCTAAATCATTAACTCAGGTAGGATGGAAAACAGAGCTCCTCTCTGTTGGTCAAAGGAAACCCATAGTCCTGGAGCTTTCCCCTTCCCACTTGGACTCTGAGCATCAAAGCAGTCCCAAAAAATTTCTGAACTCTGGGACATAGAAGTGCAGGAATATCCTCTGCTCTTCCTGCAAGTATTATGGTCACTAAAAAAAAAAAAAAAAAAAAAAAACCACAAAAAAACCCACAAAACACAAAAGAAAAAAACAAACAAGAAAAACCCAACCCCATCACCAAACAAACAAACAAAACTAAACTAAACAAAAAGCCCCAACACCCAAATTGCAAGTTTTCCACCCTAGGACTTGCTGCTTGGCGGCATTAAGGTAACCAAAAGATGCAGAAATGTGGAAATTACTGTCTGACCGCTGGCCACAATTATTCCCAGGAATTTTGTATCCTGTTTTGCAACTCTTTGTCGAACTGGTGACTGTTTATTTCACCTGTACTGCTGTTGTCCCTCCCCGTTCTGGAGAGGCAAAGTGCAGAGGGCCTGTCTGGTGGGACTCACAGCTGCTTGGGCAGCCTGATCTTGTGTTCATCACCAAAAATATAGAACCTGTCATTTCAAACACTCCCCAAAGAAAACAATGGATAGGGGAAAAACGTATTTTAAATAGTAGATACCAATTTTCATTCCCTGTTTTGTTTCAATCCTATCAGACTTTATTCTGCCCAAGCTGTGCATATGTTTAACAAACAGCTATGGCAGAACTGTTTATTGTTAATGAACAGTGTAAAAGGTTGTCAAACCCCATATATCATGGTGGATAAAAATGAGCTAAGCAATTGTGGCATCAGGCTTTTTTGCAGCTTTAAGGCTGTCTCAATTTCTCCTAATCCAAATTAATTTCTGAAGCTTATAAAACCAAATTTTTCCTCAGCTAAATCCTAACACAGCATTGCTTCTTAAGCAAACAGTGCCTTTTCCCAGAACACTGACTTAATAAAGCTGAGACTCAGTCAGCCTTATTCAGTGAAACTGCAGCATATTTGGGTGGTGTATGTTACAGTCAGGAGGATCTGAAATAATAATAATGTGTATTCTGAAGCGTATGCAACAGTGATTTAATAATTTGAATAAAGCACAGTAAAAACATTAATCAGAGATCAGTAAAACCTTCAAGTCACATGACCGCAATTGATCAAGCTTTTTGCAACCTGGCATGGTCCTGGGAAGTCATTGCAGGCTCTTGCACGTTAAAGACTCCCTTTTTCAAGCCTTTTCTGAATCCATCACTAGAGCCAAAACCCCGCTCTGCAAAAGCTTGTGCCGGGGAGCTGGATGGGAAGAGGCATCCCAGATGTCAGCATCTCTTACTAAAGTTGGCTTAAGGCCATTAATAAGAGCAATTCCTGCATGACAGGAGGCACATAAAATTCTACTACCTCCTTTACTCTGGGCAACAGCTCCTAACGAGGAAGAACAAGAGCAATTATACCTTCAAGAAGTCCCTGTTGTCTCTGATATGATAAAAGCTGCCTTATTTTCTCCAAAGAAGTTGTACATAGCCAAGTAAAACAGACAGAAAATTTAAAATATTCCATTGGAAAATGCCCAAAAGGTGAGAAATACCATGTTATTCATTTACTATAACTCACAGTGCAAATTCATTAATCTGAACTTCTCAGGACACAATGAGAGACTCAAACAAGAGCAATTTGCTTTCTCTTTTGTAAACTGTCTGTTTTTTGAGTTAATGTGTCATTTATGAACATACTTTATGTAGAGGGCCACAGATGGAGGAAGACGTTCAGCTATGCAGTTTTAATAAATTTAAAAATAAAATGTTCCTCATTTATATGGCTTCTATATTCAGCTCAGTTCAAGCTAATAGAAACTACAAAATCTCTCATACTTGACCTTCTAATTGCTCTATTAAAAACTGGATTAATATTGATCTTAAGAATGACAGTCTGCCAAAGGTAAAACAGCTTTTCTCTCAGTCTTTAAAAAAAAAGACAGCATAAGGCCTCTCCAGAGGAAAACTTACAGATTCTGAATGAGAGGGGAAAAAATCTATAGTTAGCATTACTGAAAAACTCAAAATTATTCTGCCAGCTTTTTAGCTAAGAATACTTTAATTGGCTTGTGAAACTGGAGAGAACGTATCTAAAATACAAAGTTAAGATGATCTGCATGCTTCCTGTAGTCAAATAAATTTTTGAGGGATGAAAGTTTTTCCATCGTTATCATTTTGCATAATAGAGATGAATAGACTTTAAATCTGAATCACTGAGTTCCTGCCATGGGTTCTCAAGGGAGGAGGTAGGTACACAGATACAAAAAAAAAATGACAGAGACGGGGGAAAAAGCCCTGCTGTGGTTGACTGCTGTGATTTGCTTCATCTCCCCCTACACAGATCCCCTGTGATCTTGATTCACCACTCACCACTTGTTTTATGATCATCATTAGAGTCACATTTATCAACACCAGACTTAGGTTTTAACTAGAGGAAGATGGCTAATTCACTGATTCAGGGAGGGACCTATACAAAGAAAAGGTTTTTCTTCCAGTTCATGCAGTGAAGGGTTGCAGACAGAGGCAGTTGACATGATAAGGACACCTGAAAAGAGTTACACCTGCTTACAACCATGTATTGATGGCAGTCAGCAATGGTCCCTGGAAGGAAGAAATTAATACCTGGGCTTTAAATTCAATCTTTGCACGATTGTTTCACAGTTGCTTAGGTGGCATTTCTGCCTGGTGGGTTATCCCGAATGTAGTTTGCTGCTAATTCTTCAGGGAAACCAAATTTCAGACTTATTTACCCAGTAATTTTTCAGTGGGCTGGTGTGGGTCCTCTTCAAAGAATGCCCTGAATCCAGGCCTTACCACGCCTGGGAGGGTGGGAGGGGTTATCCCACACCTATTGGGGAATGTGACAATGGACACACAATAATCTGGGGAGCTTGGCAAAGCCCTCCCGACTCACTGAACTCATTTGCACCGAAGGTTCACAAGTAATTTTCATCAAAAGCTATCCTATGTCTGAGTTTATAGCTTGTTTCATACACTTTCCCAAACCTAAAGACAATGACCTCTGCAAAATACATCCGTTATGTAGGACAGAGGTTTTTACCTGATGCTGTAAATAACATTATCGCATTCAGTCATGCACTCTATGTTAGTCAAGCTCCCAGTTTCCCAGGCAGAAATTTCCCTTTTTCCATTCCTGTCGTTTTTTCAAAGTCTTGTTGAGTGGGGAAAAGGTGGAAGAAAGACATGAAAACATCCTGCAGATTTTGATGGAAACCTATTCTTTTCCTTTCCATAAGGGAGTGCCTTCCATTTCTGTGGATAGATCAGCAATCAACCTGTGTTTGAGGTATTAACCCTGAACTGAATAAGTAACCCAGGAAATAATGAGATTGTTTAATTAGATGACGCATGTGTAGTACCTGCTCTTTAATTTCTAGACTTTTCATTTTATTTCCACTTTCTAGATGCAAGGGAAGACACATTTAGTGGTGAATGTAAAGCATTGATGCCACTGACCTTCAACCTGCTGTTAGGCAAGTCTAACACTCAATATTGAATTATCTATATAGATATATACGTGATATAGACAAGCTTATATGTGTGAGCATTCCCAATGTTTAGTATTTTTCTCTCAAAGAGAAATCAGTCTTTTACAGACTCTTTCGTAACAAAATATACTTTGACTGCTCAATATTATTTCTAGCAGAAGAAGTGACTCTCAAATGTTTACAAATTACTTGGTTATGAAATAGAAGTTTTTCCTGGCTATCTAAATTTTAATCTCGGGGAAGTGTGTACAGTATTCCTGAGGGACTGTGTCTCTGTAGTGTTCTCTAAGAGCACAAAAGAAAATAAATAGTCATTAGAATGGTTATTTATAATGAAAGTCAACACTATTTCTGACAAAATAATCTGCATTGTAGTCTAGCTACTAGGACTGTTAACTGTACCACAGAAAGAACACAGAAGAAAATCCCATCAGAAGGGAAGATTTATGTCAAACCTGGAAAAAAAAAATTATGCCTTTGCAATGCTATGGTTATTTTTAATCTAAAGCTTCCTTAGAGTTTCATTCAACTTGTGTAAGCTTGATTTAGTAGTGCAGCTCTAGGTCACAGAAGACTAACAGTATCCAAGCAACCAGTGACTAAATAAATGGTGCTTTTCATGTTGTCTTATGGAAGAAGAAGAAGGTGTACCTAGCAAATACAAAAACAAGGCGCTGAAAACAGAACAGCTCAACCCAAAATCTAGATCTAGCACGTTCCACCTAAACATGCAGTACGTTTCTGAAGAGCCTTTGGAGGGTGAAAGCACAGTCTGTCAGCAGAGCACCACACAGTCCCCACCGTTCTTCTGCGAGGGACATTATTTGCACGTACCTGATGTAATGTGATGATTCTTCTCAGAACTCCTCCTTCTGTATGTTTTGTCACAGGGGAGGAAAACAGAAAGAAACATCAGTTATGAATTACTTTGGTCTCACTGGAGGGACACTCCGTTACAACCCTAGAGGAAAGGATGAAGTTAATATATTTCCGTGGCTCAAGACACCATAATGTTTAGAGCTTCAGAATCACCAAAGCCATAGCTGAACCTTATGTATTTAATGCCACTGATTCTAGTCACTGTTTTCTTCTTTTTTTTCCAGATATTTTCCAAGGGTTTTGATAGCCTAGAACACCAAGTTTCCAAAGTATTCAGAGGGAATAAAGGGTCCGTCAGGAGAGCTTAAAGGTACAACACAGCCTGATCCCGAGGGAAAAGGCTACAGAATTGTCACTGTTCTTCAAATTCTAATATCACTTGTTGAAATTGTCATTACATCATCTTATCTGCCCTGTGCATTTTATGGCATACATATAGCAGTGCATCTGCTGAATAGACCAACTTGCTGCTTAACATTCTGCATGTCCAAAAAACATGAAACCAAAGTAGGCTATAATTTGTCATCATTGAATGTATTTTCATTTTAGCTTTTGTCTCACCTGAATTCTGTAAGACAGGAGACCTTCTTAATCTCAGGAATTCCCTTCTACAGGAACTTTCTTTTTTCTGGATACAACTTCTTTCCTATTTGAAATGAAAATATTTTTTTAATTTCCAGTGACCTGAAAATTCCACAGATCACTTCTGATGGAAGTACTAGCATAAAACACTTCTGATTCTGCAGCTGTATACTTTCCTACATTCTAGAAGCATAGAAAGGTTGAAAATCCCTCATAAGGTAAGAAAATTGTTTACACTGAATCAAGCAATAAGCAATTCTTTGGGGGAAAAAAAAAAAAAACGATAAAAGGCTGAAATTAACTGTTACTTCAGTTCTATGTCTTTTGAGTTATAGCTGTGTACCCTAACCTTTGAGTTCAATGCTATAGGGAGAAAAGGAGAATTCACAAACACACATTCTCCCTACCCCATCTTTCAGCCTTTTTGTTTGTTTGTTTTAGAACATACATCTCCTGCAAGCACATCCACAGAACTGAAACAGCCCTGCTTTTGCACAGGTGATCTGTTGAGTGCTACCAGCTCCACACACGCACTTTTCACTTCTCATTCAGCCAGATTACTGGAGTTGAAGGCACTTCACCAGACAATTTGGGGCACTCCTGTTTCCTTGGCAAATCTAGAGGAAAAAGCAGTGCTTGGTTGAATGGGCATGACAGAAGTTTAAGGAGCTGCATGCCCAGAGTCTAGAAAGAGCACCTGTTTGCAATAAAAGGAGAGTGCAAGGCAAAACCAGTTCATGTTTATAACATCATGCAGAACCTAGGAATTAAGCCCAAGGAAGAAAAGTCACACACCTAATCCCTGAAGTAATCAAGGAGGAAGGGCAAAGGCAGATCAGTGGGAGAAGCAAAGAACGGGGTTTTTTTTGTGACCAACCAGGAGCTCAGAAAATACCTGCAGTAGGTATCACTCCCTGTTCTTTCAGCACAGCAACACCTGAGGGTGTCTGTGCTAATACCTTGGGAGAAATCCTTCCTCGTGCCCACTAGCACTGCTGAAATATCAAACCCCCTGCAACTCGCAGGAGAACAAGGGAACTGCTACACTTTTATCAGTTAACTTCCACGCTCCAGCAAGTTTGACACCAGTTATCTCAGTGACTGGAAGCTGATGTTCTCGTCTGGAAGAAACACTACAGAAAACTTTGGCAGTTTTGTAGTGCAATGTGATTTACTGTGATTTGAGCTTCTTACTTCCCCCCCACCCCCTTCAGTAAGTAAATCCAACCCACGTTTTTTGCCATGGGTTTTTACCTTGCAGGGTCTACAGTCTTGGCTAAAAATGTAAATTAAAATTATTATTTTCTCTCTTGCAGATAAAATGACCTTCTGAGGGTGACTGTTAGCTACAGTATTTATTGGAATGTAATTAAACTATAAACAGCATTGCAGTAAAGACTGGCATTTTCTCTCGTATGCCATGGTGCCAGCTCTCAGTGTATTGGTAAGTATTTGCAACAGAAATCAGATTCTTTAAATCAGCACAATTTTATCCTTTTGTAATAGGCAAGAAGAGTACTAGGAATGTAAAAGTACTCTGTTTAGTAGCAGGCGGGTATTTACAATCTTTGGATATTGCAGGTGTTTTCTCTCATCTGAAACTTATAATGTGTTATCACAAAATTGTACACAATCAGGCAAAGTGTAACCATCTTCCCACTATCATAAAATTCCCTCAAAGCTGCCTTTTAACCGACACTCTCACTTTTCAAGTGTTCCCATAAATAGTAGCTATTCACTTCGGGCAGCACATATTTAGGGGGCAGGGGGGAATTTCATGCACCTCTCTACCAATCTTCCACATACATTTTGAGCAGCGTTTCTCTACTGAGAGCCCTCCCAGCTGGCAGCGAACATTTAAATCCCTCCTGCCAACATGCTGCTGCTCACAAACAGCAAATAAAGTATTACTTCTCCCCTCTTACAGGGAAGAAGATTTTTGGTTTCTTTCTCCCGTTCTTGTCCTCCTTCCTGCAAATCTCTGGACAAGGTTCTTTTCCGTAGCGTCCCCGTTTTTTGGTGTGACCTTAATCAGTTTCTTTAAGGAAACTGCAACTCAGTTGTCACCGGACAAAAATGTTACATAGTAGGTGAGTGTTTAAACAAGGGATTTTCCCTGTGAGCAGAGGGACACCAAATTTTTTACCCTGAGCTGTGTGTTCTGCTCCTTTGAAAATTCAGGCCTACACGCAAGTTAAAGAAAATTAAAACTCCACAGTCAAAATGTATGTGGTATTCTGACACACAGACAGCTGCCTTCATGAGACAGAGTTCCTGGCTGCACACAGACACGTTTCGTGGTGCCAGCAAAGATTAAATGATGCAAAGCAGGCCAGGTTTACAAAATTTCAAAGGAAATTTAAGCAGAGCCTAAAAGCTGTTTGCTCAAAGTTTTCACAATAGAACAGTAATTTTGATAACTTGATATTTCCCTATATCAGGTGAAATCTGTGTGTCTGAGGTGTCCTTAAGCAGAAGACAATGCTCCAAACAGGAGACTGAGTAAAGCTATTGTTAGAGTTAGGCGACCACAACGCACAAAAGGCCTCTTCTGCTCTCTACGTCACTCAAAAGGTATGTTTCCCTCTCTCGTTTTTCGAAACTAGTGCTGTGATAAGGGTATAGAAATTTGGCAGGAAGAAAATAAAACAAGAAGCCTGCATTCCAGCTGGTCCTCAGAGATCAGAGGGGCTGGAGGCAGCTGGGCTTCCTTTCTCCTTGCAGCCGATTTGGCTCCGTCGGCCGTGTTGGGTGGGAGCCCGTGTGGTCACAGGCTCACAGGCAGAGCAGCTCTCCAGCTCCTGGTGCTGTGGCTGAGCTCACAGGGACCCCACGCAGTCCGGAATCCCGAACTTTCCCGTGGGCTCGCCCGAATTTCACAAAAATTCGCGAGTCGGTTCGCTGAAACAACAGGGGGCAGGTTCAGGGCCACCGGTGAGAGGTGCACTGGCCACGGCGTGCCAGGGTGCAGTGACAGAGATGTGTTAGAGATAGAGAGATAGACAGATAGATATAGAAATAGAGAGACATATATATATATAGAGAGAGAGATATCTCTAATAAATTCTATTATAGACAGACTACATTACCTATATTATAGATAGGTAGATTATATTTTATATATATATAAAACATATATATATTTCTTTTTATATATATTTATATATTATAATATATTTTTATATATTATATAAATATATAATATAGATATTATACGTATTTTGTACATATATTGTATATTTTTAAGTATGTACATGTATATAAAATTTATATATAAAAATTTAAAATTTCTATATAAAAATATATATCCAATATATATAAATATATATCTTATATCTTTTTATATAGAAACGTATATATATAAAATTTATATATATAAATTTTCATATATATATATAAGAATATATAACTTTTAAAATAGATATATATATAAAAAATTATCTATCTATAGGTATAGATATTTATTCCCGAGTCCGCTCCAAGGCAGCTGGAAGCACAAAACTCACCCAAAGGTGGCCCTCCGGAGAATGAGGAGAAGAGACACGACCCGTCGACCGATCCCAAGTGAGCAGAGATGTTTCCCCCTCTCCCTTTTTGCCTCCAACACTCCCCCCCACCTCCCCCCCCCTGGTTTTATACCATAATTTTTGCCCTTCCCCAAGGGGTGGAACGACCGCGTGTTATAGGTGGGATGCTGGTGACCGTGGTCATACGTGTGAGGCATGTTTTCTTTTTCCTCCATTTGCATCCGTAGGGGGGTGAAAACTAACATGTAAATGAGAGTCTCAGTTGTTTTTGGTCAGAATTTATAGTTGATACAAAAGGTAAAATAAACACTTGGGTCCTCCTCCACCCTCTGAGGCAGCAGTAGAGGCTCTCTGACCTTCACCAGAGAGTTTTTTCGTTATCTGCTTAACAAACCAGATTTATAACAAGGTTTGTTTCTCACAGTGAAGGGGGAGTGAAGCCAGTGGCTGGTGCAGAGATGCAGATGTTCTCCTGTGCCTCACTGAAACAACATCAGCTGAGAGGACTCACTTCTCTCCAGACGTATTTCAGTCTTCAGGCCTTGCCCATGCCAGGTGCACGATAAGCACAGGGCCCAGCTCATGTTATTCTTCACCAATTCTTCACCAACTTACAGCAACTCTGAAGTAAATCTGAAAATTTACCACAATCTGACAGCTATTATGCAGCACAGGTCTTCAAGATTACTTGTTTAAGTAATTTTTTTACTTAATTACTTGATTACATTCAAACTTTCTTGAAGACTTTTACACTTAAAATAAGTCTTTTTCAAAACAGGGATGGACTCCTACACTGTTTAACCCAAGGAAGGACAATTTGCCCAGTATAAAACATTGGAGTTATAAGTTTTTAGGCTAAAGATATTAAAAGAGGCTCAGAGCATTAAAAGAAACCAGTCACTTGAAACTGCAATAATTATTAACAGTGCTACAGGAAAGTTATCAAACCTGTATTACTAAAATAACTTAAGAACATGTTGAAGTAACAGTTTTTAAAGCATAGTTATTCTTGTTCATGCCTCAGAAAAAGCAGACAGCTTAGATTAATGTGAGATAATGTGTTGATAGGTAGCAATCACTGTTTTTCAGGATTCAACAAAAAACAGGATTATCACAGTTCTAGCTATGGAAACTGTTGTTTCTTGGTAGGTTGTCAAAACACAAGACTTCCCAATACTCAAACTGGAAGTACAGCTACATCTCTAGTTTTTCTCTTAAAAGGGCTTTCAGACATGTGACTTTCATTAGAAATATGCAGAACAAAGAGTGAAGGAGGTGCCAAGGAGCCCCTCCTGGGATTTAAGAAGGAAAGCACCTTTTGTACCAGTCTCACCAGTAAAGTCACATGAGAAAACAAATACCCAATTAGAAGAAAACATAGTGCTCTTGGATGAAAAGGGGCACAAAAAGCAGTTTTAGGAATTAGGACTGGTACCTCAGTGGTGTAGGAAAGTTCCTCCTGCCTTTCTGCAGAGCTCTGTGAGGAGATTGGCACCTCATCCAGTGCCAGTGTGAGCTCAGCACAGGAGGAATCAGGAAAAAATAGATACTTATGCAGAAAGAGACTTGTGGCCACACAGAAACATAGTTATGACAACCAAGGGCCTGTATCCCTTTCAAGAAGATGAACTGCATGCAAACTCCTAGGAAAAATTCTAGTGTGAAAATGCAGCTGCCTCTCTCCAGCCTCCCTTGTAACAACTCATCCAGAAAAAAGACAGAAGACTCAAAAGTGCTGCACTTTGCAAGTGTTCTACAATGGGCAATGAGCAGTGAGAACCCAAACTAGTCCTCTGTTGAGGGGAGCAGGAGGAGACCACGTGAGGCACCCCACATCAGACACTCCAGAGACCTCACAGAGGTGCACACCTGTGGCCTTGCTCTTTGGGAAGCCAGCTTTCCCTAAGATCACTATTTTCTCTCAAAGCTGTTCATATCCTCTTTTTTTCCCCTACAAACAAGGAGGACTGAAGAAGTCAAGGACTGATTATCTGCAGGCACACCAGCTGCAGAAAACAATCTCCTATCTGCTCTTAGCTGGCTTCGGCTTCCCATGGAGATGCAGCAGCCTATGCAGCTCTCATTTTCTAGACGAAGGAGAGTAGCATGGTGCTCCATTCCTAGTCCTGTGTACTGGAAAAACCAAAACATTTTCTTCACACAAGCAGCTCAAACTCCTGAATTTTGTTACCTGATGAAAGGTACCTTTCAAATATATGCTATTCACATTTCTCCAGAGAGTCATAAGAGAGAAGAAAAGGGAAAGAAAGAGAAGAAAAACATAAAAGGAAAAGGAAAGAAAGCCACAACAATAAAACGTTTTTTAAAGTGGCAAAGACGGCTCCTTATGCTGGAGAAAAAGGGGACAACCAAAAATACAGGAATCACAAAAATTCAATATAAAAACCAAAGAACTGGCGAGAGAAATCTTTTCCCATCTCAAAGCTCTTGCTTACTCCCTGCATAATTCAAATTCCTGAGAGTCTACACCTAAATTTTTGCTTTTTCAACCAGTTGCTTCTAACTACCTGGTAAAGGGTGGAGTGCCTGCCTCCTGACTAACTTTGGGCATAAGTAACTGCAAGCCAATCAAACTCACGTGAAGAAAAGTTTTGTGGTTTTCTTTTTATGAAGAAAAAGGATCCTAATTCTTGCATGTAGAATATGCTCATTTCTATGTTTTTTTCATTTTTATTCTATCATAGATACAAAGTGAAATACAGAAGATTCCGTTTTTAAATATTAAGGGGGAAAAAAAGAAAATAACGTTTTTATTACAGGGACAGTGGACAAACACTGGAACAGGTTGCCCAGGGTGCTTGTAGAGTTTCAGTCCTTGGAGATGTCCAAAACCCAACCAGACATGACTCTGAGTAGCCTGCTCCTCCTCTGTCTGTTTTGGGTCTGGGGGGTTGACCAGATGATCTGCAGAGCTGCCTTCCCACTGCTGCCTTCCCAATTATTCTGTGATATAAGAAAAGGAAAGAACACACCAGAAGGGGAAGGAGATACTGAAATAGATGCAGCTGCACACAAATAAACCACACTGTTTCAGAAGGAAAAAAGGACAGTGGTAAAATACAGTGTGTTTCGCAACCATCTGGTGCTTTCTGAGGTTTTTTTGTGTGCTGCCTGTCTTGATTGCTATTCCCTGTGAGGAGTTTAACAGTCTGATGCATCAGACAAGCAGATCTACTCTCCACAGTGTAGGCTATGTGAAGTAAAATCAAGTAAGAGTATAGAAAAAGATTAGAAGGCTAGAAGAAGAAAATAAAAATGTTTATAAGAATACTAAATTTTCCTCGTGGTAAACGTGCATAATTGTGGTCATCAGGTCCAAGTTCTTGCCCACTGTCCTGTTTCAGGTATGTTTCTACACTCTAACATGTTATAATCTTTTTGTTTGCTTGTTTCTAGTTAGGCTTGGATAGTATGAGAATTTAAGTAATTGCCAAAGGAAAAAAAAAATTATTTTAAATTGACAAAAAAATGTTCAGTCTGAGCTGGCAAAAATTTTAATGCAACAGCATTCTGGAAGTAAAGCACTTGAGTTCATGCTTACTGAGTGTTCCCTGTAGTTTTTGCTTGCTTTTGAGAAAGTGACACCTTCTAAACTGACCTCCCATGTCATAGGGACTATTTCTAACAGCCACCTTTATAACAAATGAAAACTCTCATGGTAAAAAAAATTCGAGATCAGCTGGGTTACTCGAGTGCTTCAGTCTCAAATCGCCATCTGCTACCAGCGTCCACATGAATGCCTGTGGGAAATTCCCGATGTTAGACCTGGTTATCCTGGAAATGTCCTTCAGTTTCACACTGAATGAGGACCTGTAGACGCTGAGCCATGGCACTGGGAAGTTTAAAAGGCAAAACAATGTAGGACCTCTGCAGTCCAGCAGAAGGAATATTCAGGCTTCGCAAACATCTGTCTTTTCCTGAAGTTTGTCTTTAATGGCCCCTCAGAAAGACTAAGTTCTCTCACTATTCAGAAAACCATTCTTTCAGAAGCCATTAAGAGAAAAGGGAGATAATTTGGTACCAGTTAATTAGAAACTCTCCTGGCTATGTTAAGGATAGGTTTGTGTACATTTGTGTGGATGCCTAAGTATTCTACGGAGGTGTAGGAACTTAGGTCTGCTTAAAAATTAATGATCTCGGAAGGAGACTATTTAAACCAGGATGGGCAACACAGTGAGGGGTGTAACTGCTAGAATAGGAAAAGAAAAAAAGACTTTGAACAGCAGTATTTTCAGGTTGAAGACATAAATTTGTCCTGACCTGACAAGAATATGGTGTGGTCTCCCTGCCATGCCCTAGAGGAAATATGAAAGGGGTTACTCAGCAGTAATAGAAAAGCAAAGAAGCTACTGAGATCTATAGGACTTCAGTACTATCCACTGGGATGCTAGCTGTGCAGATGAGTACATAAACCTGTGATTAAAACCTTTCAGCTTTCTTTTATTTTAAATCTAATTAGAAAACAAAACAACCTTAGCTCTAAGTTATCTCTGTTCTCCCAGCTAGCAAACACAAATTTTATGTTTGACCTGAGAAACATGCTGGCTAGCTAGTGAGGAATTTTCAGTGAGTTATGAGCACAATTAAAAGCTCATCTCGAATACTGTGATGACTTTTAGTTTTATGACTGCTACGTTGTAAAGATATATAAGACCCATCATTACCTGTAATATCTGAGCCATAAAGACTTCTGTATGTGCAAACTGAAGATTTTAGAGCCTCTTAGTTCTTAACTGATCTGGCTGGAAAAATAAAACACGGGGGGTCCAAGCATGAGAAAGCAGCTACAAAATACTTTAGTTAAAATTGTAACTTTTTGGCTCAGGATGAGCAGGTCTTAGGGGGAATTAAATCTCAGGAATGACTAGAAGGTAGTGAGTGTACCAGAGTCAGTAAATAACAGTAAAAGTTAAGATAGCAAGAGACATACTCAGTAAGAGCTGTAAGTGCAGTATTTCACCGTAACTGGGACAGATAGAAGTGGCAATTGTTCTTGTCACTTTCTTCTTCAGCCTTTCCTTTTTGGAATATGTCAAGAACAAAAATCCCATTTTGACCAAAACAGTTGTGGCCCACGTACAGTAAAGAAGCTGTGGTCTTCAGCTGGCAGAAGGACTCCTCTAACCAGGTCTGTCAAAACCCTCCATCTCAAGCGTAGCTGTTGTTGAGTGCTGGCGGCTTGGGGCAGAAAAGGTACATGTGCCTCTTCAGTCTGTGGAAAAACACTGAAGACGCAGCTCAGCGAGGAGAAGTGTCTGTGTGGGCAGCAGTTCACCAGTAACAAACTGTCTGCAGCCCCAGGAGCAGGGACACTGAGGGAGCTTGGGGTGCTGCCCTGAGAGAGGCAGGAAACAAAGGATGGAGTGGCACGGAGGTGTTGTGGTCATGCTCTGTTGGAAGCAAGGCAGTGAATGGGAGCTAAGCCAAGGAAAGGCCCAACTGGTGCCTGAAAGCTGAACTTTGCTTCATTAACTCAAAAATACATGTTGCTTTTCATGCCCTGCATTGCCAATGAAGCAAAACCTCTAAATGCTTTACACATATGACTAAAGTCACTCAGACTCCACCTGATCATGAAATGACATCAGCTTTACCTTTTCCCCACCCTCAAAGGAAATAAAATAAATGTAAGAGAGGAGGGATGTCACCCCTCTGTCCTGGGACAGTTGACTGTCTGTACCCATCCCTTCCCACAAGGATGCCTATCAGGTAAGCTTTACTCCATGGTAACCAGTAAATAGTAATTTCTGAACCCTATTCTGTCACAGCAGTCAATAAACTGCACTATTTGTGAGACTGTGATCATTACTGTTCCCAGACTTAGTGTAAACCACACTGTTTGTGAATCTTCATGTTGACAACACAGTTTATAAAGTGAATTTTCGATGGCAACAAGTGTAGAAACATTTCTCTGGTTAGCCCTCCCCTGACTTCACAGTGTTCTCTACTGAACAGGAGGGAAATTTTCCTAAAGTGAACATTACTGATTAAAAATGGTGAATATATCAGTGATCTGCTGCACCAGTTTAATCTTTCAACAAACTTTTAAAAAGTACCAGGTAACTTTGAACAATAGTATCCCAGGAGACAGTCTTTCACTCCTCTCCTTGTTATCCATAAGTTTCTGGAGAAACAATCAATAGCTGTCTCTACTGGGCAGTATAAATTCTGTTAAGCTTGCCTGAATCAATCATCCATAAGGACTGATTTAATTTGTCTCAAACTTCTTACAACAGAGAAGATAGTCTCAAGATTAATTCAGTTCTGGATAGAGAAGAGCAGAAATCAGGGTACAAAATCCCCCTTTTTCTTTATTGTACAGCATGCTGACAGTAAGTGTTGGGGCTATCAAAGGAAAACAAATTTTCTGTCTCTCCTTGGGAAGTTATTGCTTCCATTAACCCACCATCTAACTTTAGGCAGCAGATTGAGACACACAACAGACAATCAGACTGAGAACAAAGAGGTACAGTTATCAGAAGAGGGTGACTCTTACTGCACAGACTTCTCATCAAATCCCCCAAGTGTCTTGTTGTGACACTGAATCTCTTGGGTTGATGGTAGCATGGGTGTTCTTTCTAGAGATCGATAAGCAAGTGGGAATGCAGCTTGCATTTGATCAAATTAAGTGGAATTACTTCTTGAGTGATTCAAACTTGAACTTATCTTACCTCAGTTGTTCAGGATAGAAAGATGTTATTTCTCCACCACCTCATCCAGCAAAACTCCAGACTGACCTACTGGGGAGTTTCCATGTTTTGTCATCCAACAAATCATATCCTCAAATACAGATTTTAGTGGCACCAACCAATATTTCAGCACAGGTTAGTTTCTGATCACCAGGGAGCCATAAGGACATTTTTGCAGTGAGGCATTCTCTTAAAATTCTATCGATTCCCGCAGTTTTCACTTTTCAGCGACCAGCGTTTATATTTAGATTGCCTCCTGCTTCATTTGTAATTCCTGCATCTGTGCCCTTGTGTCAACAAGGAAGTTTACAAAAGCTTGCTTCAGGCTCATAAGGATGGAAATGACGGGTACTGGGGCAACCAGAACCTTCCTCCATCTCATCATTATCATCACCATGCCGGATGTCCCCGTGCCATATTTCGGGGTCTGCACAGTGCATCACTTTTTGGCTTCGTTTAGACAAAACCAAGAGTGGAAGCAGGTTCAGTAAGAGGCTTGATTTTTCCTGTAGCTGTCTACCTCAGTTTTCAGCTGCAGACAACACCATTTTAAGTTCCTCATTCCCTGTTTTTAGGTTTTGGTTTTCAGTCCTGAGGAGATCTACTCATGTACCAAGCTTTTCTTAGTACTCTTGTTCAAAAGTCAATAAAGTTTTCAATACTTTGTTGTTGGATTTCAAAGCACTGTATTCTAAATCTGCAATTTTGGGGGGAGACTGCTTTTTGATTTGCTTTTGTGCACAAAATAAGTGAGCCCCTAATACTGCACAAATAACTCTTTCCTCATTATATTTTTTAAATTTTTTTGCACACTTTTACATTTTTTCATATCTACTATACCATTTTGTGCTCACTCTCCCAAAATTTTTGGGCCCATTCTATTCCCTCTCGGAATTATGTGCTGTTATATCTTTTGCAGCAGTTCATCCGTGGCAATCCTGCTGACTACACTTTTTTTTTTTCTGTTGCATTAGAGTATGAAATTTGGCAGGAAATAAACCCAACTGCACTCCAGCTGGTACTCACAGATCAGGCTGGGCTTCGTTTCTGATTATGACCAATTTGGCACTGTTAGTCTGGTTTCATTCAGCAGGGACTTGCACAATTGCTGATTCATGAGCAGTGTGGTTTATTGAAGCAACAGATTCAGAATTCCTGTTGTTAAATGCACTCACTGTGTTAGCACTGAATATACTCGGGCCAATGACTAAGCTCTGCTCACCAAGCTTAACTTCACTCTTGATTAAGCTGAGTTTCACCCAGGTATGCTCTGGTGCGGTCAGAGCCACAAATCATAGCAAAGGGTCATAAAAAGTAAAGTTCCACCTAATCCCATTTCATGATCAGGTGGGCTTTGGGTGACTTTAGTCACACACACGAAGCATGTCCAGGTTTAACTTCATTAACATGGGACAGGTTAGCAAATGCCACAGGGTTGGGAAAGCAATATGTATTTTCAAGTCAATAAAGCAAAGTTCTGCTTTCAGGCACCAGTTGGGCCCTTCCTCTGGCTTAGTTCCCATTGGTTCCATTGTATTAAACAGAGCATGACCACAACACCTCCATGCTGTTCCATCCTTTGTTTTCTGACTCCCTCGGGGCAGCACCCCAAGTTCCCTCCATGTCCCTGCTCCTGAGGTTGCAGTTTGTTTCTGGTAACTGCTGCCAGCACAGACAATTCTCCTTGCCAAGCTTTTCCTTTCGGTGTTTCTCCACAGAAGCCCACCAGAGTTCCACGATGAAGATGAAACAAGTTGGGAAGAGCATAAGAGAAATCTCCTCCCAGCTTCAGCAGTTTCCCGGGCAAGAAACCATGTAAGGTTTTCAGACACTCTCCAAGTGCAAGCCTCGTGGTTCGAGCTTAGCTAGAACAGGTACTAATTTCAGGAGATCCCAGGCCAGCCTGCGTGTGGATTGTGCTTGAATAGTGGAGTGGCTGACACTCTTCACTGGCTAATGAAAGGCTTTCCAAATTTGGCACAAGAAGTAATTTCTGTCCCGCCACCCCCCTCCCTGCCACCAAGACTTTGTTTGATCAGTTAAAGAAATTTGTCAGCAGTAAAATTAATACAATGCCTTTGACATCTTTGGAGGAGGAGGAGGAGGAAGAAGGCAGCTAAAAAACATCAACTAACAGCATTTTGGACTTGATAATGCAAAATGTTAATCGTGCTCCTCCTCTGTAGAGTATCAGGAATAGTCAGATGAGCCAAATATAAATTCTTTCCTTAGCTTATGTAGAAGTGAGTGGCTAATGATTAGTTCAGTACACTTAGAAATTATCTGGAGGATAGATCAATATTTTTGTGTAATTTTTGTTTTCATTTCCTGCAACCCTAACTCTGATGCTCTGCAAGCAGTACCCCTTGCAGACAGACGCTCATTAAGCTGCAGATACTTGTGTGACAACAGGATTGATAAAGAGATAAAAAGGCAGGAGGAAACTGTTTGGCTACTGTGCTTCAGCATGGAGTGCAGTCGTTCCTGCAGTTCAAGGAAGATCACATATGCAGTTTTTAGATTTTTTTTTTCCCTCTATACTAAAGCTTTTTCATTATAAAAAGATTTGTGTGTGATCTAACACCTATTTATATCCTGCCTAGATAAACAGGCTAAATCTGTGCTCTCAGTCAACACAACACTAAGCACCCAAAACGAGATTAGTCTAACCTTTCTGTTGCAAATGATTTATTGATCTTTTGGAACAGATCCCATAACCTGCCTTACAACACGCTAATTTTGAAACGTTCCGGATAAAAGTCTTCCTTCAGAGTAAACACTCATTGCATTCTCAAGTGCCTGCCTGCAACAGCAGCTCCATTTCCTCCTGAGGAAAGGGTGTAGATCTTCAAAAATGCAGCCAAGCTTCTGCCAGCTCCTGCATTAATGGGATGACCATCTCTGGCCAACCCATAATGTGTCCTATTGTCTCAGCCCAGTCGTTCAATAAACCACTGGCTTTATGCTATTTCTGTCACAATCTGTTGGAGATCAAACATCTTTCAAGGAACAAAGCCTGAGTTGAAAGACTGGCAGATCTGACTTACTGTCTCTTTTTGGTTTTGTATGAAAAAGAGTATTTCATTGTAAACTGAAGTTGTCTTTCCTTCCATTGTTTGAACCTTTGCTCATTTCTGATCTTTTCTCACTTGTACTTTTTTTTGCTGTTTGACCTTTTCTTTTACGCCCTTTGAAACAACAAGGTTAATGTGATGCCTTTCAGTTAAAACTTGTGTTACTCTGCCACAGGTTCAGTGCCTGCCTTCTGCAAAGTCAGTCATCCCTCTGGATACAGGAGCCTCCTATGATTGCTCAGTACAAAGTATATCTATGCTGAGAACAACTCTTTTCTCAAACATCCATCCATAATGGATTATGTTATGTTCCACTTTCAGCTTCTAACAGGAGCCCTCCTAGCTGACCACAGAAATGTTAACTTTGCTGTTTTGAGAGGCTGCTGACTGCTTAAACAGAAACTCCTCTCAGTCAGCTTCTGTGCCATCACTGGCTGTCAAAAAGGGTCGATTGTGCTTGCCCTATATTGCTCCTATCTGCATATATACATATGATGTCCCTGATACTAAATTATACTACAAAGGCACAATAAGTTCTGACCCTGGGACCAAGAACAGTGACACCCTCCTGTGTGCTCACCTCCAACATGTGTGTGCCATGACAGATCCTATGACTGAACACAAAAACCCTTCCCAAGTTTGGCTCCTTCTCTTTTGCAACCTCTGTCTTTATGGCAACGTTCCTAGCTGGAGCATGTCTAACGCTGATAAAACAAACTCGTTGCTGTTCTGAAAGCTACACACAAAATGCTTTTTTTTAACTGAAATTATATCTTGAAAGTGGTGGGCACTCATCCTTGTCCAATTCCTTCAAGTGCAGTGTGGAGTACCCATGAAAATGTTATCATCTACTGATAACAGCGTGGAAGCATCTAGTTCTGTAATAAAGAACTTCAGAAATTCATATGTTAGAAATCCTTCTTGAAGGTTTGGTTTGGTTTTGGGTGGTTTTTTTTCTTTTTTCGTTTCACACAACTTTACTCCAATACTGCTGTCTAGTGTTTTACCCAGATTTGAATCATTACATAGTACAGCTCAGGGGGACACTCATACTTTAGGTAACAGCGAAGCTTGCACTGTCAGATATGGGTTATGAAGTGTCAGGATATTAATTTATTTCCTCTACGTGTATGGAAGCTATTCTGGTTTTAATCAGAAGATCATGGTTTTCGTATAAACTCTTCTCTGTCAGCTTCTGTGCAATCACTAGCTGACTTTCCAAAATTAGGAATAGTAGCAGTGTTACATAAAGATAAATGCAGACTCACTTCCTTTTGCTGCAAAGGTCATCACTACAGGTTACCATTAAACTGTAAGACAACAGGATCCAACGGGAAAAAAACTGTCAAATTTGTATTGGGGTTTCAATTTTTTGTAGTTTTGTGGTTTTGTTTGTTTGTTTTGTGAACTGATGGATGTTGCCTCACTTTTTGGCTTGTAACCTTGGTCGACCAAGAATCTGGCTTTAATACTCTCCAGTTTTGATCCTGTTATGCCTCACCTCTAAAATGAAGATAATAAAATTTGAATGTGTAGAACATCCTGGAAGCTGAACACTTTAGTATTTCATGATACCCAGACTACTCTGACAAAGCATCACAAAACAGTCTAAGGGAATCAAGTCTATTTTCAGAAAGAGGTCAT
The DNA here is from genome assembly GCA_018881555.1 of Amblyornis subalaris. Classification (NCBI taxonomy): domain Eukaryota; kingdom Metazoa; phylum Chordata; class Aves; order Passeriformes; family Ptilonorhynchidae; genus Amblyornis; species Amblyornis subalaris. Next base: position 46,854 of record JACAXG010000254.1, on the reverse strand, counting down.
GAAAGATGTAAAGTAAAATAAATTGCTTTCCACAGAATCCAAGTCCTCGAGCTCCTCGTCCCAGACCACGGCCTCCTGTGAAGAGAGAGCTCCAGATGCAGCTTTGTGCTCACCACTTCCTCAAGCAATTCTACAATTGCTTTTGGATGCCTGAGGGAAGTCTTTCCCACTGTGGCCTGAAGCCTTTCAGAGCACCTGTTCAGCTACTGTGGGAGACCCAGAAGAGATTTATGAAGCTTTGTACTGCCTGAGGGGCAAGTTCAGGGATTGTCTGATTTCACCCCACATGACAACTCAGCCCAAACCCACTCACTCCCTCCATGCCAGTGGGATGGGGGGAGAGGATTGGAGGGGTGAAAGTGAGATAACTCATGGGCTGAGATAAAAGCAGTTTGATAGGTAAAGCAGAAGCTGTGTGCACAAGCAAAGCAAGGCCAGGGATTCATTCACCACTTCCTATGGACAGGCAGATGTTCAGTCATCCCCAGGAAAGCAGGGCTCTGATAACAATGACTTGGGAAGGCAAACACTGCCTCTCTGAACATGCACCCCTTTCTTCTCCTCCCCACAGCTCTCCATGCTGAGCATGATTCCATCTGGAATACCCCTTTGTTCAGCTGGGTTCAGCTGTCCCAGCTGTGGCCCCCCTAGCTCCTTGTCCACCCCCAGCTCCTTGTCCACCCCCAGCCTCCTCGCCGGAGGGACAATGTGAGGAGCAGCAAAGGCCTTGGCTCTGTGCAAACACTGCTCAGCAATAACCAAAACATCCCTGTGTTATCAACACGGTGCTCAGCACAGATCCAAAACACAGCCCACAACAGCCCCTGGGAAGAAAGCGAACATGATTCCAGATAAAACCAGTGTGGAGGACCTGCATCTCCAACAGCATGGATCGGGGAGCAGGAAGCAGCTGAAAGTGTCCACCTGCCAGTGTGCAAACACCGGAGGTAACCCCACTCCTGTCCTATCCCTTCAAGAGCAGGCTTAGCCTGTTAGCATTGTGTTCTGCAAGGCTATGGAAAGTAGCAGTGTTCTTCTGTAAAACCACCAGCTGCTCAAAACCAGCTGTCCATACCTATGAACACACAAGACCTGGAGTGGGGTCTTTCTTCAGACACTTGCCCAAGAAAAAGTTGTATTCCTGATTTCTCTACAAGGGATTAGTAGCATTAGGGTTGTCCCTTATCCTGGCCCGAAATGGCAGGAAAGACCAAACTCAGAGAGAAACAAATAGATTCGGCTTTTTTCAAATGGGGATCAAAAAATCCAATCTTTTTACTTGTTCAAATCTATGAGCAAGGTTTATCATTACATTTGTGGACACCTCCATCCTTCTTTATGTCTGATATCTGTCCATGAGCACTCTGATTTGAAATTTGAAGCACCTTTGCAGAATTACACATTCAGATGCCCTCAGCTGGGCCAGCAGATTCTCAGAACCAACTCAAATGCCACAGAAATTTAGACACTCTCTAACATTCAGCAAAATACAAACTGCTCCTGGAAACTTACAGAATTTTATATCTTTACGAAAGGGAATGGAACCTGCTTGAAGTTCACATTGTCGGGCACATGCTGTGTTAATTCTAGCACATAACATCACAAATCCCTTATGTGTTCTTTGTTTACAGCTGCTTCCTTGTGTCTAAACAGTGCCACACACAGTAGGATTCTGGTTGTGATAGCAGTATCTGGAAGCCATCACGTGGTGTACACGATATTCATGAAGTTAAAATTTCATCCCAAGCACAGTCAAACTCCAGAATTCAGTACTGCACATAAGAAGGCAGCAGAAATGCTCCAAATTCCCCAAACAGCTGGGGAAAATGAAGAGCCAGGTCTTCAAAAGCACATAGCCTCCAACAACTACTGAACTGTTTTCAGGAAACACCTAGTCTTTAAATAGCTGCAGTTTGCAAGAGCTCTGCTCAAACAATTCAGAAGGGTTTTGGAATGTTATGGAAAGCAATTGAAGAACAGCAAACACCGCAGTTCATGAAGCACCAAAACATAATCCTGGAGAAATCAAGACTTGTGGTGAAAAATAAGCCTTTTTTTGGAGGGAGGGGAAAAAAAGAAAAACAAAAAGAAAACAAAACAAAATTTAAAAAAAAAACCCAAACAAACCATAACCCACCAAATGTTACAAGGTCAATTCAAATTAACCCTTCATGGAATGTTAAAAATATGTAGAACATACTTTGTTCCCTATATTCCTTCTTACAAGTGGCGTGTTCTGAGTGACTCATGCCTGCATTTCCCACAGCATTGCTCAATCAAGCATATACTTGCAAATCTATAAATTCCTGCTCTCAGATCAAGAGCTAATGGCTTCAGTCCAACACATCCCTATTCTGGATAGGGATGTTCCCTTACATGGGCTGTCCTGGGGACAAATGAACGAAACAGTGATGAGTCAGGTTTGTGGAAAATGGGTAGAGGAGACAGGAAGAGTTCTGGAAAGAAACAGCAGCTCATACTAAGTGCAGTCTTTGTAAGAGTGAGGTGTGGACTCAGAGTGAAGGGAGGGATGCTGGGGATTTCTGACAGCCCTGCTATGGCTTCCAGAGCCTCAGAGGGTCTGGTCCCACTCTGTGGGGCTCTTGCTATCGTCTGCCCTCACTGGATTTTAAAGGAATCAGCCAGCAGGATTAGACCTAAATATGGGACTTGCTGACCATAGTTTCACCTACTGCATTTCTCACAAGCCTAGGCAATTTTCTTTTTTCTGTAAGTACCTGCTTATTACCAGACTTTAAATTCTAATGGCATAAAGAACTTTGCTCCTCCTGTTATAAGTAGGTGAGCACTGAAGTAAAAAAAAAAAAAAATACTGAAGAACGAAGCTGTGTTGTTCAGCAAGTGTAATTTTGATCAGCTCCCCTGGCCTCGGTGGCCGTGTGTTAGTGGTGAATGTGGCACAAAGAAGCCTGTCTCTCATCATGCCCTCTGCAGGTCCTTCATGGATTAGGCACACTCGATGCCTAAACTCCCCAAGGGCTCTAATAAAAACATTCTCAAGATGCTGGGTTAGGATAACAACCCCTAGAAAATGAACGGTCTAGGGACTTTTGTGTTCCTTCTAGGGAGTTCTTTTGCGGGAGCTGATCCATTCCTTTTCACTCTGAAAGTGCACAAACACCTTTCACCAATTCAACTAGGTAAAGTAAATGCCCTAGGAATAATCTCTGCATCTCTAGGATTTTGATTAGATTAGGATTATTTTATTTCAAGCTAAGCGAATTCCTTGCTTATGTGATTGCCAGTTAGTTTATCTGCATTAAAAGGGTGAAAAATGCTCACCATTCAGCCAAAAATTAACGGTAAGAACAAAAAGGGAAGTAGTTTATCAAAATGCTATACTGTAAAAGAGATGCCAACATGCAGGAAGACTCTAGGAGGGGATTTCATGTGGTTCCAATAAAAGTATGGATTCCTTTCTTACTGTTGTTCCCCCTGCCCCAGGTACAACAGTGTTGTCCATCCCACCCCCTCATATCAGCTGATCCTGTTGTAGCACATCCATCACTCTGGAAGCTGGCAGGAGACACAGCTTTCTGCTGGCGTCAGTTAAGCACAAAGCCAGGTCTGCAAGCACAGTGTTCAAGGGGATCAGTGGAGTAAAACTGCACCAAAAGAAACTCTCCTGAGCATTCCCCCATGAGAGAAGAGGAAATACACTCTCATTCCACCTGAATCGTGGCATCTGAAACTCCCTTTGCACCCAGTCTCAACACATCCTCCCGAAGCTGCTCCCAGAAATGTCACACAACTGCGAGGAGAGATAAAGATGCAAACGGCTAAATATGTTGTTTGCTCTTTTTAGCTGGCTCACAACAAAAAAAAATTCCACTTGGCCACTCCAAAAACAACGGCAATTTTACCTTCTCTACACCATGGACTCCCCAGGTTAACATCCACAGTTTTCCCTTTTGCAAGCCTTTTGTGATTACTGATACTCTACTATTGCTTACTGGTTTTGCTCTGAAAACGGTGGTTTCTGGAAGAGGACAGAGGACACAGCTTGAGGAAGAGACCTCTTAATTTGCTGCTGCAAATCTGTGAGAAATCTTCTCTTAGGGTCCTTTAAGGCTTCAGCATTGTAATGAGAACTGATCTGGTGAATCAATGTGACCTGAAAGAAAGGACTGCTTTTTCTCACCTGGGATGTTTCACTTCCTGTTAATATTCAGAAATGTCTTATTTCAAATCCACCTCAGCTACAATCTACCTATACAAACCCGGTCTTGGTCCCCTCACAGCAAGCAGTTCTGTCCTGACCTGTTGTGCTACTCATTCAGTTTTAACTCTTACTCTCAATAAATATTTTTTAATCCTCAGTTCTGAGGAGAGCAGCCACGAACACACCAAACACCAGAAAATGAACAAATTCCATCAGTACTAAAGTGCCCCATTCTGGCATATCTGTGAGTGCAAGTCACCCTTTTCACAGGTGGTCAAGCCTGGCAATCAGCTTGACAAAGGCACCACAAGAAACCAATGAAGAGCTCTATATCAGCAGGATCTAAGCTTATCAAGGACTAATTGGGCACAGCATGGTGAATAACTTCATTCACTAAACAGTGTGACATCAGACATGAACTTGGCTCATGGCGAAGAAAAGAGAAGGGCAGAAGGAAGAAAACGGAAGAAGTGTTCAGACATCACTAGGATAATTCAGCACATCATACACGAAGGTTTTCTCTGGAAAACAAAAAAAGATGCTAATATATTGAGGTGCGATTCCTCTAGGCACATTGCATATGCCAGTTTATAGGTCATATATAGGAAGATACTTTCAAAAGTGAATATGAAGCCAATGACCAAATTTAAATTGGGGAAAAGAGTTGCATGAAATAGCAGCAAATAATTCTACTAGAAGTCCTTGCAAGTACTTTTATGCCCTGTCTCACTCCATTTCCTAGCTCATTAAAAATGTTTTCTACAAGACACACTTTTTCACAGAAATCTCTAAAACATACTTGTTTGGCTCAAATGTCTTTTTCCATAGAAATCTGCAATGATTCATTGCTTTTTCTTATTTTTATGAAGAGATGTCATATGTGAGGTTTAAAATCTTTGTGCTCCTTGCATTTTTATTGAATTTTGAGCTACCTTAAGGTGCTGAGATAGAGAAGATTCTTGTCACCTGCGTCTCTGCAGGCAGAAAAAGAGATACAGCAAAGGCAACAAAACTCTGGCAAGATTTCACTCTTCTCTGTGTACAGCAACAAGGTTTAAAATTCTGCAACTGACAGGCAGACAGCAAGGATGCTGATATGTTACATTTTTATCTTTGTCAGATTCTCTCATCTTTCACATGGATGTACAGCAGCAATTACATTGCTTATTCCTGACTCATTAACAGACTACAATGTTCTATTTAGGAGAGCACATATGTTGCTCATAGGCCAAACCCCTAGCAAAATTGTTGGAGCTTCACAACACAAAATCTATTTCACTTTTACGAGTTAAATATGGTAAAAAGCATTCACTAATGCACACTAATGTGCATGCCTTCAATTATGAGAATTATGAATTACGCTTGAATTCCAAACTTCTTTTTAATTGTCAGGGAAAAAGAAAAAACACTCAGGTAACAAAGAATATTTGTTTTGGAATATTTTTAGTGTTAGTAAAATACAAGATTTATAAAATCAGAGAACGGTGCAGTAACCTTACAACACCGAACTTAAGGACTAATATGGAAAACAAAGAAACCAAGTCCTTCAAGTTGCTAAAAAAGCAAAGAACTCTGGCTTTACATATGCAACCCCCTAGAAGAGTAAGCTTATAAACCTTATGTACAGAATTCTGCAAATAACTCATTTCAGTTTCTCCTGTTGAAGTGTTATATACCTGCTAGGCCTGAGACTGAAAAAAATAACTCAGCAGCCAGTAGGACACTTCCATGAAAAACTAGTTTGCAATTTTACTTCTAATGTCTGTTTGACCTATCCTTGTGGAACGGCCTTGCCCTGAGATATTTAGAAGATTTTGTTCCAGAGTTCTTCATATACCACTTAAGGCAGTCACTAATGATGCGTGACACCTTGGAGCCAACCCTGCTGAATCAGGCAAAAGAGGATTTCTGCTACAACTCACACATCCCAGGGGAGTGTGTACCTGTTATGCTGTGACACTTCTGCCTCTGCTTCAAAGGAGGTCACTTAAGCATCTCACTACTCATTTAGTTCAGTGATGCAGTTACTGCTCATAACTGTACAGATGATTGCTCGCCCAAATTCTGTATAACCAACTCGCCAGAATATTTCCCATGTCTTAGTTTCAATAAAACAAAGAATCAAGACACCTACTAGGAGAATTATCTTGTGGTATTCAGACCCTAATGATATCTGATAGGGATGTTATGTCAGATAAGTGAATGGGAAGTGAAAGATCAGCCCGAGGTACCCAGCTGGAGGTCTGCAGTAGTTGTAAAGCTGAGAGGCACAGCATGGTACCAGAGTCACACTCTTGAAATAATACTCTGGATAGGCAGGTTTTCCTGGCTAAATATTAAAACAAGAAAAAAACAATGGGGCTAGACGACATAATAATACTGTGTATATCATGAATACAGACAAAATGTGGCTTGTTTCAGCCTTAAGATAAGATTTTGGTTGTCTTCTCCTAAACACACGCTTTCATTTCTCTCAGGGAAGATTTGGCTGTGTACAGGTAACCTCCACTTATGACTACCTAGTGGTAATATCACATATTACTATTTACAGCTATTGAACAGCCACTTCAAGACATCACCTGCACCAAGGGCTTTGTCAACACCCCTCCAGGCCTGTTTGAGCAAGTACAGAGCCCCCAGGGCAGGAAAACGCTCCACCTCCAAGCCCTGCATTGAGCCCCCAGGCCACAGGTTTGTCTTATTAAAAGTTAAAATTGCTTGGCACTCTTCCAACCCTTCTCCTGCCAGAAGGCAGCACAGCTGGCACCAGTGGTGATGTGCTGTGCACACAGCTGTTCTCACCCCGGGTCACAGAGGAAAACCCACTGTTAAAGCAGTGATAATGTGCACCTGGGTGAGGCAGAGAACAGACAGAGCCAGGGAGAAACTCCTCGCTGCCCTGGAAGAGTTACAAACATAGAGGATGCATCAATGCAGACATACAGAGACCAACACCTTGGCAGAGATATCAGTATTGGCACTAATTAAAAGGAAGGAGGCCTCTCTTCTTCAAATATTTAGGTGGTCTGCACTCCTCTCATATTCTTGACCCGGTCTATCATGGACACACCCAACCATGTCCATGAAACAACGAAGAAAAGAGTAGCACAAATAAAAGAACAACTTCTCCTGTGCTCATGAGCAAAATGGAGCCCACTGCCTGCTTTCTAAAGCTTAAAATCAAATTAAGCTTAGAGAATAAATGAAAGACAACAGTTGCAATCATGAACTCTTTCTCTAAGCCGAAGGTGCTAAAATATGGCCCCTGCACCACATATAAAGTTTTGTGTACAAGACCCGCAGGTGGGATGCATGTGAGCACAGTGAGGTGAGAGTGTGAAGAGCAACTTGCTACTCATGTGGAAAGTGGAAAAGAGTCTCCAGGAGCACATTGCGTACATTACCCTACAGAAAAATCACAGAAGAGATTCATCTCCATGAACTGTGGATTGAGACAAGAATAGCTTAATAACTGAAGAAAAAAAAAAGATGATGATGATGATGATGATAATAGTAATATAGTAATAACAACAATAACAATAACAATAACAATAACAATAACAATAACAATAACAACAATTCAAACAAATAAATAAAAAACAAACAAAAGAGGGGGACAGAGACAAATAAAACCCAAGAGAAAGAGGTGATGTACAATACAACTGCTCACCACCCACTGATCAATGCCCAGACTATCCTCGAGCAGTGATCAGCAACTCCTGGCCAAGTCCCTCCACTTTGTACCCTGAATGTGGCATTCTGTGGTGTGCAATATCCCTATGGCCAGTTCAGCTCTCCTGGCCAAGTTGCCTCCCAGCTTTTTGTGCACTTCTTCACTGGCAGAGCTGGGAAACTGGAAAGATTGTGTCTTGAGGTGAGCCCTACTTAGCAAAAACCAAAACATCAATCTGTTATCAACATGATTCTCATAGGAAATCCAACACCAGCACTGTGCCAGATACTAAGAAGAAAATTAGCTCTATTCCACACAAAACCATGACACCATCTATTCTAAATCACCATGGCACTGTTGATTTCAGTACAATTCACCTGGTATTCATTGGTGGTGGATTGGATTCAAAGAAAAAATGCAAGAAAAGCTTCATTCAGGAAGGGAGATTCAAAATTCACCTCAGAAATAACTTATAATGAAGAAATAGAAGAGTGGGGTGAAAATGAAGCTCCGGTTACACCAGCAATGATCCCCACTGTCCCCAAAATACAAGCTGGAGAAGGCCCATTTCCAGCTTCTGAAACAGGCACTGGTTTCCCTAAGAGACAACTTAACACAGTGCTTACAAGAAAGGCCCTGTATTTGATCTATTGATTATTGAAACATCTGACAATGAAAGAAGAAGAGAGAGGGGAAAGAGTGGCAATGGAGGTAAGGAAGAGGGAGGAAGATGAGAAGGATGTAGGAATAAAGGAAGGAAGGAATAAAGAGCCAGAATCAAGGGACAGAGACGAGGGCCTTTTGCAAACCAAAAGCACCTTGCAACAAATGCATTTCTCAAGCCAGACCAGGGTATCTACACAAGGAAAGCGTGACTTTAACATGTGCAAAAACAATGTTGTCTGTGGAGACTGAAAACCAACCCTGCGCAAAGACACCACTCATTTTCTCATGGTTTTACAGCTACTTTCACGACCTTCAAGTTTGGTGGGTCTTGACCGGGAAAGCAGGAAAGACTGTTATTTCAGAATATACCTGAAAACTCTGGAAGAGGGAGAGCTTACACATCTGTACAAAGTATGGGAAAACTTATCTCATCAAGCATAACAGTCTGAGTCCTGGGCTGTTCAGTGGGGAGGAAACCTTGTGCCAGCACAGAATCTCAAGGAGATCTCTGCTTCTGCAGCAAAACCAGAGAAATAACCCCATAGGTTAAAGCCCTGTACCCTTGTCCCCTCCCCTCATTATGCAGATGGTGAAACATCTGACTGTCCATGTAATGCTCAGACTCTTCAAGTAAAAAAGGAAAGAATTAAGACAAAGAAGCCATCATGGAAAAACACTATTTCTTCCGTTTCGAGGACTGTGATTTGAAATGAGTCATAGCTCTCTTCCACTGAGTGTACAGAGCAAGACAGCAATTTCACTGCCTGCACACAGAGGGGAAGTCAGTAGCCTCTTCTATCCATTTCTGCCCCAGCTCAGAGAGAAAGGCTATAGACCTCTTTCCAGCAGCACCACCATCGCCAGGGGAAGGATTAGCCGGGGCTGACAGACACACCGAGCTGTCCAGCGGACTCAGCCCCACTGCTGAACCCTCTACAGCTGGAGCACAGTGGGGTGAGGAGGAGAGCAACCAGCACCAGCAGTGTGAGTCCCACTCCCTCCTCGGACCCCTGCTCAGCTGGCACCTCTCTGCAGCCTGACATTTGGCAGAGACATCATGTACCCTCCCAGAGCACTCACAGTGCATTCCCTTCCTCACCCTCCTTTGGCTTTCAAGAGCCATCATGTAGCTTAAAGTGTTTTGTGAATGCAGCTTCCTTTCCATCTGCTGGTGATGCAAAAACATCAACACCACCACAAAACCCTCTCTGGTGCAGATTGCAGCAGCAGCAGCAGCAGCAGCAGCAGCAGCCAGCGACTATTTCACCCTGTCAGAGCAAGGAGCCTTTCGAAGATGCACCACAACAGTAGCAAAAGAAAGCAGTTCGGGTGGGAGGAGAGTCTAAGAGAATAAAAACAAGGTCTTGATTGCCTCAAGGACAAAGATAAGCTGTGCTTACAGGAAAAACAAGCAGGTTGTTAGTAAGAAAGCACTGTGAAATGCTAGGGTTAAACTCTCACGATAAAGTCTTAGCTTAAACTTTTCCTTAATTACACCTTTAATTTACTTAATTACTTGTACAAATACTTTGTGTATTCTTACGTCTACTGAGGTGTACCGGTGCCTTGCAGATGCTGAATGATACCTTGCAAATCCAGTCTCTTCTGAGAAATCCTATGTTCCTCTCCCTCTGTGAAAAGAGGAGAGTTTTCGTGAGAGATGTCCTGTTTGGTCTGTAAAGTGAGAAAATCGACATTTTCAAACCTCAGTAAAAGAGGGGGGAAAACCATCATGTAAAAAAGCCTCTGAAAGGAAGAACAAAAAGACATAACAACAAATTCTGCAAGCTAAAGATGTGGCAAGGGAAAACATATCTGGCACGTGAGAAAAAGCAGCACGAAGGAGTCTTCATCTTGTGAAGTCTCCAGGTGAATGCTGGATAACTTTCTGCTCCAAAGCAACAGGAACATGATGACACTGCAACCACTTCCCTAAAAAATACAAGAAAAATTTCAACAGTTATTGCGTTTTGCAATTGTGTTAGCTGGACAGCTCTATTCTTCAACACATGACAGGTAGAGCACACCAGATGTCTAGTAAGGCTTTTGAAAGGTCGAGAGCAAATGACAAATGGTTTATGTTCCAATCCTTAACATCTGGAAACCATAATTCCAGAAACATGAATGTTAAAAGCCATTCTGCATCCCTGGAAAGGATTGCAGTTCAGTACAGGTATGTGAGCAGCTTCATCATTTGCTCAGCATCCTGTTCTTTTGTTCATAAGTTTCAAATGATCTTCAGTCTCTAGGTCGCTTCTGTCAAACACATTTGTCACCACCTCAATACTGCAGCAGCAATGAGGCGCTGGAGCCCCATTTCCCTAAATCCCAGCCTTGCTGCTGCAGGTTTCAGCAAGGCAGAGGTGGGGCAGACTTCAGAGCTGTGGAACCTGCTGGCAAGGGGTGCTGCAGGTCCAAGTGATGTGGGATGCCATACAAACCCCTAAAGATGCCCTGTCACACTGTGCTGACTCCACATTCAGCTGACCTATTGCCCCATGACGCAGGCAGAGACTATCTGCATTTTTTTAGTCCTGTCCTGTTTTCACCAAGAAAACTGTCACTGATTTCAACCACTGGACCAAAAGCCACACAACCAGCACCTGGAACAGGGTGAGGCTGTTTCATATGGAAATCCTTGTGGTCAGTTAGGCTTTCGGGTATGGCTTTCTCGAGCAATTTCAAGCTGAGGCTGGTCTGCAGATTCTCTGAAGAGTTTCCTTGTCAGTGTCATTATTCTTCATTACTTTGAAGGCAGATTAGACAAAATCCAGCTCATCTGTTATCTCACCCTTTTGATGGTTCAAGATTAATGGCTGTGATAATAGCCTACAGTGCAAGTCAAGGTAAGGCACATTTGAGAGTTCACTGTCTCCCATAAATCCACATATGGCTGGTTTTTTGATGTACTGAATGCAAAGGTTGAACACAGGCAGGATGAAGTTATAGCGTCCTTGGAGACCCATCCATCCTCAGCTTTCAGCTGAGCAGGTGGAACCAGCTGGAGATCAGTAGGTGAAGACTAGGTGCCTCCCCAAATTGCTGGAGTATGGAGCTGTGAGCCCTTCGATGAGGGAAGGAGAGGACAGGAGAAAGGTTTCATTTTCAGCTCTGGCCAGGTCACGCCTCACAAGCTGGAGATCCAGTTTGGTCAAGCATGCAAACCAACTGCATGTCTTTGTCCTGCACAAAAGTCAAAAAGATTCTGGCCACTCAGAGCACTTTGGTACCCAGCCAGGTTGAATTTTAACCCAGTTTTAAAGCAATGCTTTGTGAAATTATTTGGAAGTTCTGCCCAAGATAAACTGATCAGGAGGTCTGACATACCCTCCTCACCTGTGGCACTCACAGAGCACACGGGTTTATATTATTGTTGAGACCCAGATAGAAAAACAGTTATTACTTTAACCACTGAGCTTAAGAAATGCGTATGAATTCATAAATTATGTTTTCATATAGTGCTTTGCTCTTGTTCTCTGTGTCTAAACACGATATAGTAAAGTTGTCAGAAAAATGAGTTGTTAGAGTAAAAGCAGTTGAATGAGGAATTATCACACAACTTTGCTGTGTCTTCTGAGTACAGTATGCAGCTTACACAAACTAAGCACGAAAGGTCTCAAATACCTAAGCACACTGCCTCTGACACCAAAACAACAACACCAAAACCAAAAACAAATAGAGAAGAATTTTGGAGGATGACTCTTACTAAATATAATCCATCAGAATATAAACAAAGAAAACTCTAGAAACAGTGCACGAATTGCAATGTCAGGATTAATAGCATCATCTAGCAAGAAGGTCGAAACTATTAACACTAATTCTTTTATTTTTTTTAATTGGGTTTTTTCACAGTTTTCAAATAGCAGAAGTAATCATTCCTTTATCCCCAGTCCCTGACCTCAACCCTTTTACTGTATTTTAAGAGGCTGAACCACAAAGCATACATAGACTGGGGATGATTACTCCCAGCAGCAGTTCTGGCAAAGGCAGGTTACAAAGTGTTCAGTCTGGCTTTATCCATTTATTCAATTAGACAGGTAAACAGACTATGAAAATTCTATTATACGTGCCTATTCTAGTGATTTGGTGTATTAGTTCTTTTGACATCTGCATAAAACAAAGAGCAGTTTCTACCCCTTAGAACCCTGGGGAAGAATCACTTATGATTATTATGGATTGTTTTTTAAGTTTTTTATGCTTCCCACACAGAAGGAGATAAATGTGTTAAACTTGTACCCTTCCAGTCTGATGGGATCACTGGCTTACACACGTGATGAAACTTCTGTCTCTATAGACTGGTAAAACTAATCCTCCAAGATATAAAATTACATCAATTGGAAACTGAAAAACCAGAGGTTTTTTTCTAAAAAGAGCAGTTGGGAAGTGAAGGAAGAACAGGAAGACAGGAAGAAGAAAGCAGACACCTTGTCCATCACGAACCTTAATACTCATTGATTTAAATGTGTTTGCATGTGTAAATTCAAGATATGACAGAAAGACCATAATTAGTCTCTTAATTAGTCCCTATGATATCTCAGGCCAGTAGCTATTGTTAAAAAATCAGGCCCCAGGCAGGTTTCCCTATTTGCCCTCAATTAAGAGCAGCACTCAATAATCTACTGATTTCAGGGCATGTGTATGGCTTCAGTCCTAAATTTGGAAGTATCAGTTGTTGTATTTTTTATATTATACATTTTATATATGGCCTGTCCCATATCTTCTTGGTTCCACATGAGTGCTTCACTCTCCAAAAGGAATGAAATCAGAATGAAACCACAAACCATTACCAAATCTGGTATCTCAAAGGAACAGATTTTAGTCCTGTAATTAGGCCACCTACTGCCAGATTTCACCCTGGCAGAGGTTTGGATGCCAGGGCAGGAGTGTCCTGGCTCCTGAGAGGCCTTTGTTTTTCCTGCAGGTCACTGCCAGGGCTGCAGTTCTTCCAGCTGTACCTGCTGGTGTCCCTGACACAGCTGCTTTGGGAGCTGTTAGCTCCTGGATGGATCCATGCCGGGAAAACTCTGTGTTTGTTTGCGCTGCCTTAGGGGTGAAACGCTGGACTTGCAGCAGCACCCTGGAATTCACTGCTGCAGTGCTCAGGATTACTGTGAGCAGAGCCACAGCTGCTGCTTGCACTCCAAGACAGCAGAAGAAACACCATTAATTGCAGGAATTCTTTAGCATCTTGGTTGTGTTGTCAGCAGACCCTTTATGCTCTTTCCAAGATATTTTTTTGGGAAAGCCCAAGCACTTTTTTCTGTCACTGATCAGCGGCCTCCTTGTCTAATAATCCCTGTCTCAGCAGAAGCCATTCATAATTTTCTAAACTGAGGTAGATCATGGATATTTTTTAAGTCCTTTACAAGCCAAGATAGGGACAGATTCCTTTCATTATTACAGTACAGATTTATGGCGCCTGATTCTCAAAAAATTGTATCTGGCATAAAAATAGGGATGTGAAATTGAGCTGCTGATTTACGAGAATAACAAAATACCCAGATACATTTCTGTGTGCACCAAATCATGCACATCACTGTACTCATGACACCAACCATTTTCTTTTACTCTGAAGCACGGATCCATGCCTAGACCAGATCTTCATTTTCCTTTATGGTTTTCAACATCATATAATGCCTTCATAACAACAGCTCTAAAAAGGAATTTTCACTTTTAAATGCACCTTTCAAATTTTGCCGATTTAACCCTCTCATCTAATGTTATCTGCAGTGTCAGTGTGTGAACGCTGCTTTGCTATCCCTGTTATTACCAGGCATTTTACTAATGCATATCCAGCATTTGCTGTAGTCAGATTCAGCTGGGAGAAAAATCAGAAATCAGAACAAAAGAAGAAAAACAGTCCACTTTATTTAAAGGCCATTTTGAATTGAAACTTCTGTCCTATTTTTTTCACTGTCACAACCAGATAGAATTTTATCTAATTTTCTCATAGTTACTTCTTTGGATTTTAAGGTTTTCAGTATGGTGAAGTGTATTAACTAACCACTGTTCTTCTCTTCTTTCAAAGTGTATTTGAGGCAGGAGATGGTCTACTTGGTGAACTTTTAACTGGTGCGTCATTTTTTCTGTCACACTTAAGTTACTCAAACCCCTCCCACACACCCACTATTTAAACTACTGAAAAAACATTTACCTTTTATTAGAACTGTCCAGAAAAGTGGTTGCTTCTCTTAAAAACATTAAGAGATTGATGAGATAGGTCAAACTTTTTTTCTTTTTGCTTTGTTTGACAATGAACCGGGAAAACCAGAGTTTTGACTAAAGCTTCATGGCTTTCAAGTATTAAAAAAAACCACAAACCAAACCAAAGAAAACCAAACAAAATCACCCAAACAAACAAATAAAACCCAGAGGAAAATTTCTAAAAGCTATCAAGGGGAAAAAAATGCTACTACAGACCATCTGTAGATGATCTACAGAAAAGAATGAGGGCTTGTTACCATTTCCTTTTTGTCTCTCTCTTCCTCCTCAAACACAACTTTTAAAATCCCCACGCCTCATGCCACAATGTCCCTTGCTGCTGTAATAAATGTCTCTGCATGACCTTGCAAACAGAATAATTTATGAAAATGTGTTTCTCTGCTGTTCAGCTACTCAGCAAACCACTTCGTCAGTCTGAGTCCTAATAGCAAAGGTTGGAATTGATAAATCCTGATCCTGAACTCTATTTTACCTTGTAAGAGCCTGTCGTGTAGACACAGCTCTGCCTGAATTTGTTGTAAGCAGAGGGGTTTGGTACTTTTAATTATGTAATTGCATTTGCTTCAACCTCGTTGGGATTGAGGATAGTAACTCAGGAAGATAAGGAAGTACTCTGGGTCTTGGCACATAAAAGAGCAGAGAACGTGGGAAATCCAAGTGCCTCTCTTATGCAAACCTTGACAGCAGTGGCTGGAAGGTGTCAGCTCGGGGTTATGGGCTGCAGGAGTGGTTGCTGGGTACACACACCCTTCGACAAAGGTGAAAATCCATCATTATCCATGCAGCCAATTGTGTTCTGGGCTGCAGGACGGATCTGTACCCTGCCTGCAGCCAGGCTGCAGCCACAGCCAGTGCTTCTCTGTTCATGGAAACCTGCAAGACACACAGTGGGGAGGAAAACCTCAAACAGTGATCCACGAAATTACCATAAAATAACAAGTCCACACACTTGGGCTAACACAAGCAAGAAGAAAAATGGTTGGAAAATAATTTTTAGAAATTTAGCTCCATTTTTCTTTGTTTAGAAAAGAGAAACATCCTTGCAGCACCACACCTATTGCTCCTTTTGTGCTTCAATAAACATATGATGATCCTAGGGTTTCAGAGGTTCCAAAAATTCTCTGCAAAAATAAAAGGATTGTAATTATTAGTAGTAGATAAATTGAATTCTAGTTTTCCCACACAGGTCCCTATGCTAAGGGGACAACCACATAAAAATGTCCTTCTAAAACCTTCCATGATGGTTTATATCCTTCTCTGAGTCTGCAGAAGATCTCTGGTTAGGGAAAAGGTGCAGAGACCAGTGAGATCATTTCACTGCCTCCAGACATTACCACTTTCCCAGCTGTATTCCAGGCACTCCCCCAAAAGGTGTACATGTGTCACCACAAAGTTCATTTCCTGATGTATAGGAAGGTGTGAACATACAAGAGCTCCTCCCCGCCTGGAAGTGTAGGGAAGGTGGCTTTACTCCCCAAAAGGAACACAGGCACAAAGGATCACTGCTTTTAAGGAGGTTGACAAGAGATAAAATTCCTCTTTTCCACACACTGTTCCCTATTTAACAAAACAGAAGGAAGATCTTTTAAATCTGCCTTTAGAAGGAGATGAAAGTAGCAAAGGTCTGATTTAACAAATAGAAGATCAAATGCTTCCTCAGTCAGTGCGGTACAAATCTGTAGTTCTCGTGAAATCAGAGCTTTTGCCTGGAAATTTCATACAGGAAAGACAGTTTTATAAAAAGGCAGAGCAGAAACCATTTCTGACACCTTGTCTCTTCACTGTCACTGCCAAGTCAAAGAAGAGAATGGAACAATTGTACATTTAAAGAGATCCAAAATCTGACATTTTTTTTAACCAGTTGAACCAATACACTCTGGTACTAAAAGAAGAGCCCTATAGTTCATGTTGTTTACTCCTTCTGATTAAAAGTTAATAATTAAAAATATATAAATAAATAAATTCGGTGAAAAAAGGAGCCTCCCCAGCCCACTTCTCCTGAAGTATTCTAGGAGAAGTAATTTTCCTCTCCCCTATAGCGGAGTAGTGGAAAACTTAAGAGTTGCTTTACACTCTCTATTAAGGCCTAAAATCCCACCGTGTTGTACATGACAATACCAGTACACCTGTACTGTAAACTCCATGCTCAGGAATATTCTCTGAGTTTCTTACGTTTGAGTCATGAATAGATAAACATAGAACCACAGAAAAAGTAGGGCTGGAAGGGATTTCAGAGAAGTCATCCAATTACAACCCCTCGCCCCAAGCCGAGAACATCTTTCAGGGTTTTAAAATCCACGTGTTAATTGTGTTCTACTAAAGCAGACTTGTAAGCTACTAAAAGGGCAAAGTAAAGCTTTTTCTTCGTGAAAATACTGCAGGTAATGCAGGGTAGGGTTTGTGAAGAGCACAGCTGCCAAAAGATTGAACACATATTATTTCGACAGGCCATTGGTGAGGAAAAGCAAGAATACCAAAAGTGTGATGGATACAAACTGCTGTTTACAGGCCCTCTTGCCTGCTACCTTCATTGTAAGCATCAGCTATTTCCTAATGAAGAAGGAAAATAAGATTGAATTTTAAAGCTATATCTATCATGCTTATCTGTCTACGTATTTATCACATCATTACTTCTGAACACCTCTTCTGTGTGTTTCTGGCTACCCACAGGAAAACATTCCTAAGCATGTGACCGATACACTCTGTCTCCAGAAAAGCTAGAAGATTTCTTCAAATGCATGAGTTTTAGAAGGACAGAGGCTATGGATCTGTATATTCAGCTTTTACTTCCCTGATCCCTGCAGGACAGGATCATTATTTCAAGGCAGTCCCTCCTCCCTCTCTCCTAAAGAATAATTTGGTGCATCCTAAATCAACTCTGTCTAAATGTCTACAAGATATTACTCTTATTTCTTCTTAAAGTGTTCAGGGAAAGGTATTCCTTAACTTCTCTGGGTAGCTTTTATTGATCACCTGTCCTTAAGTGTAAAAAGTTTTACCCAATGTCTCATCAGATCTTTTTTCTTCTTTTTAACCGGAAGTTTCTTCTAACTTTCCCCAAGTAGAGGTCGTGCAGAATGGTTTATTGCTGTTCCTTATGTGAGTATTTTAATTCTAGAAAACAGCTACTCTTCATCTCCCTTCAGCCTTATGTTGCTCAGGTGAACACAGCTAATTCATTCAACCTTCCCTCACAGGCCCTGTTCCATAAATCTGCCCTCATTCCTGGTGTTCCCTCCCGCACTCTCTCCAGTTTGCAACCCACATTCCTGCACTCTCTCCAGTTTGCAACCCACATTCCTGCACTCCTCTGCCTACACTGGGACACAGTGCCTGGCCCTGGCCTCACAAGTGGAGCATCGTTTCCTTCCACATCCAACTCTTGATCTTCCTTCCAAGAGATATTTTAATTAAAAGTGCCTTCCCTCCTCCCTCCTCCCCAACAGCACAGCTGATGCAGGCTCACTCTGTGATCTCTGCGCCTTTGTCACCCAACTCTTCTTTGTTCACTTTTTTTATTTTTTAACTTAAAAAAAAAAAAAACCTTTGCATTTGCCCTTACTGGATTTCATCTCGCTGACACCGTGCACTTTCTCCAATTTATCAAAATCATATTTAATTTTAAACCCATTACCCATCATGCTCTCACCCCTTCCCAGCTCCACACCATCTGGATTGGCACAGCACTTCCATTTTATCATTTGAGTGTTTAAACAAGACATTATCTCTCTGCTACGATTGACCCTTAGGACATCACTCGCAACATCTTTCCAGTATAAGGCAACAAAAAGGTCCACAAGCCCTAAGCCTGCATCATCTGTGCAGTTTATGGGAATGTCTCACAGCACTGTGTCAGGAATCAACATCTTCTGTTTCTCTTGCACCCAGCAAACCAGGTAAACCCACCAGGAAAAAGCTTTGGATTGGACCTGGTATTGTCATTAATCGGGCAATTTGAGGGCTTCAGCCCATGGAAGTCTACAGAGCTTTGGAGTAAGCAAACTACAAGGTCCTGCCCTTATTGGTTTGGTCTCTGGCGTGGTTTTGGTTTATTTGGTTCTTTGCGGTTCCTTGTACGCTCAACTCCTATTTTTTTCTGCTTTTGAATTCAGAAAACTGATTGAATTCTTCTCACCTGGGGACTCAGATGGAAAGCTCAAGGCAAAGCTTCAGACAGGTCCCCAGGAGCAGGAATTACAGTCCTTGAGGGACGCCTCTCTTCCTTCCACCTCTCCAAAATCTTACTGATTGGCACGGTCAGCACCAACCTGTAGTTCATGTTGCTGCTAGGCTGAGCTCAGCTGGCACCTTTCCAGCCTCTGCTCACACATCCTCCCTGCTGGATGGCACTGTAAACCTGAGCCACCTGTACGTGAGAGTACACACAGCCATGCACGCAGACTCAGAGGGTGAACACGAATTTGAGAGGGAGAAAACGACCAAAGGTGTCGTTACCCAGTGCAGCTCCCTGAGTTATGCCACTGAGAGTAAGAATTACCTTCCAGCCATTGTGTCTGAAACACTCTCTGGCTTGTAAATTCTCCCAGCAATCCTCCTAGAACTGGGATTAAAGCAGCCACAGCACCTGAGTAATGATGCCCTGATCTTCCACCACCAAAGGCAGCAAGAGAAAAGTCTGGAGCACGTTGTGTGGGTTGGTATTGTCACTTCCAGAGACAGATAGCCAAACACTCATCCTGCAGCCTCTCTTTTCTGCACAAAGAGCAGGACAAACAGGTAAATAATTGTCCAATCCAACGACAAGCTGGAATCAGTGATCTTTCACACAGTGAGTGCTCCTGCCTTACAGGAACATAAAGATACTTGGTCTCTATGCTGCACCTGCCTGAGAAGTTTTTCTGTTCATGCCTGTCTCCTCCCTGTCCTCGTCATTTCAGTCACTTCAGCACAGCCCCAAGACTCAGCAGTATGTCGCAAAAGTGTGTATCTGTGCTTCCCTGTGGCTCCCATCATTTTGATCCAATTACACTTTGGTGCATAGATAAGAAGCATCAGCAGGAATTGGCTTCTAATTCTGTCACTTGTGACAGAACTGCTATTTACTGCATTGTGTGCAGCAAGCAGCCTTGCTTTGTTGCAGTTCCTTTTTATGATGATGTAGGACAAGCTTTATCAACAAAACAACTAAATTCCGGCTCTCTGGTCTTTCTTTACGATCTGAAAGAAAATTGGCACTTGATATGTCTAAAATAAGTTCCATAATGGCAGCAAAACTGCCATTCACATTCAGTGTGCTGAAAATATCAGATAAATGGCAGGCTTGGCTCATGTTAACAAGCTTTGCACTTCTTGTGTTCGTTTCATCTGTGACAAAATTCAGCACTTACAAGCCATTAAGGCTGCATTGTGCAAGTCAAAAATGCAGACAGATATTCTGAGAGAATTTTAATCATGTAATCACTGCACAAGACATTCAGATATTATGTTCGGATTTTTTATTTTTTTTTTCTCCTCCTCACAAAACATGCACACAGACAAAATAAAGAATTCTAAGAGACCAGGTTTTATTTATGCTTATCGGAACAGCTGTTTTGGCAGGATTGATGCCATCATCAGGGACCACACCAAGCCAAAAGCTCATATCCTAAAGCAGAGAGGAAAAGATGTGTTATGATGGGATATTTTCAAACTCCAGAAATCTGCAAATGATGACAGAGGTCTTTAGGGCAGCAGGAGCCTGCACAAGCTGTCGCTGGATAAGTCACTCTTTAACTGATGATATTCAGAAGAAAACCTGCCCGAAGTGAACATGGGCATTGTCCCCTCTCGCAGCCATCGTTCCTGGTTATCTCTTCAGTGTGATGATATGAAGGACCAGCACTTCCTTCCCATGGACCTATGGAATGGGGCAGCAATTCACTGCTGTTTCAGGACACTGCACGGGAGAACAACAAAGCAGAACCTTCAGAACAGCTCACAGAGTCAACATACAAGGAAAAAAACAGAGAGGCAGCTGCAGGAGGCCAGGAGGAGCTGCACACGGGGTTGCTCAGCACATCTCCTCAGCCTCCTCGCTGCCTGCCCCTCTGCAAACTCCTCAGCTCTTTAATACTGGACCCACAAAAATCACGAGAAAGGAGTGCAAGGTGAGTAGAAAAATGGCCCTGTATCCTGCACACCATCTTCAGTCCTGCAAGATTTTACCCTTACAAAGAGCGAGGCTTCCTCTCTGTTTTAATCCGTCTGTCGCCACACGGAAAACACGGAGGTGACATCCTTGGATGCGCAACGAAGGGATGCAAATCACAGAAGAAAGGCTCATGGCTTCATGCTTGTTTCAGCTGTCCCACTTCAAGTTTCTGTGGTTTTCTGGGCCTGCCAGTTCAAGACGCAGTTATTTCTGAAAACTTGATTTCTGAAAGACAGAAACAAGAAGAACACTTTTCTCAGGGTGGCTGCATTTGAAATTCGAACCAAACTGAAAGTACTTTTAGGCTAGGTGAAATGTAAGAGGTAAAACAGAGAGTCTTTCTCATTGTCTGAATTTTCATGCTTCAGAAACTGGAAAGACTAGACCCTGTTCAAAAAAGCAAAAACCAAAAAGCTCTCAAAATCCGCAACAAAAACTTTTTGTCAATAAGCAAAAAAAAAAAAAAAAACCCTCAGCACTGGAAAGCTCACAAGTTAGGCTAATTATCACATCCTTTTTCTTTCAATAAAAAAATGTAAGTAAGCTTCAGAAAATTTTCGATTTTCAGAGCTCTCAATCTCCTGCCCCAAAGGAAGAAGTCCCAAAACTGAAAAATTCTCAGAGAATAGGTAACTCTTGCGGCTTTTCTTCAAGGCACTCAAAAGGCCAGCCATTGCGTCTGTTTTGAGAGCAGAGCTCCTCAGAAAGGCTTTCTAGCAAAGCTTTGGCTGTTTGCTGAGCCAAAATATGTGGCTTTGACAACCTGGCACCTGCAACAAAACCAAGAGCCAACTTGTGTTATCAAAATGATATTTATGAGACAAATACTTGCTAGGGATATCAGAGGGATGGAAAACCAGACCCTGGTTCTGGCGGTGAGTTTATTTGGTTTCAGGATTATGAGTGCTTTCCATGCTGAGATCTGAGTATTTATTAACCTTAACTGATCAATCAGTACAACATCCTAATGCTATGACAGGCAAATATTACGAGACTCTGAAAAACTACAAGTGAGGCAGAAGTGACGAGGAATTCCTTTTCTGCTATGATTTTGGAAGTTGTCTCTGTTTCCTGGGTGGACATGAGCAGTTAACACAAAGACACATACTCTGGCTGTTTTGGGAGTACATTTTTTTTTTATTGCTGTCATAAAACTGCAGCATTTCTTTAAAGGACTGCTTTTAGCCAATGGCATGGGTTATAGCAGGTGTTAGTTTCATCTTCATTCTCTTTAAACTGGATGATTTTTTACCATAAGGATTCCTAAGAAGTCTGTTCACATTATGACAAATGTCAGTGAACATCCACGAGTCACTGCTCATTTGCTCAGGCCAGTGGCCTCTGGCTGTCTCAGCTCCTGACATATTAGCCACATGAAAATATATGTTCCCATTCCTAGTGCATTTCTAGAAACACATCTCTTCCTGACTCTTCTGGTTAACAATCCCACGTCTCATTCGGTAGCTTCATGAAAATCATGGGAATTGCAGAAGAAAAGTTTTCTTGGGGAAGGTGTACTTCAACCCTTCTACTTCAGTATAGAAAAAAGCCCAAAGAAGGAGAAAACTAGCCAACATCTACAAAAATGTATCTGAAATGAACAGTATGACTTTTTTTGTGTCTATAGCCAGGACGATAACGGAGGAGGTAAGTCTGTGTATTAGCTTACAACTTCATTCAAGATACTCAGGGCTCCAAAACAAGGGAAACAAGCTGTACCATATTTTTTAATTTTCGTTTTATCTGAAGTTCCTGGTTTAAGAATCAGGCTGAGAGAATACATGAAGTTCTAACTTGCCTGTAAAGATGTGTTGCAAATTCACAGCCCAGCTCTTCCACTTGAGTCAGGCATGTGTAGGGCATTTATTTAAATAGACTCTAAAAAATTAGATGCTTCCATGGTCTCTTTGCTTCAGCATGAAACCTGAATGAAGTGGCACATCAGTTGTCAGAAGCTGGTGAACTTAAACCAAAGCATCTGCCCTGAAAGTCTTCCAGCAAATACTGTCAGAAATCTTCCTAAACCAACATGGCCTTAATAAGCCTTGCCAGAAGAGCAGCTCAATCACACTCTTTGCTTTCCTTGGCTGTTCAGAGTCTTCAATTTGCAGGTCATGAAGACATATGGTCGCACTCTCCTCTTGGTTTCCTTCAAGTAACACCAATCCCTGCTCTGTGACCTGTCTGGAATTTGACCTTTCACAACATGGAAAAGGTGACAGTGTTTTCTTTCTGAATGTCAGAATTCAATGTTTTCTGTTTTATTCTTCCACGTGTTGCCATCACACTTTGCTTAACCTGATCATGGCTGAGTTGCTGTTTTACCAGTAGATTTGTAACGAACACAGAAAAGTTTTCTTCTGTCCCAGTACACTTGATAGAGTAGGTACAAGGAAGCATTTTAAAGTGTAAAAAAGGCATTTGATCCCAATAATAGACCACCCAGAGAACCAGGATTTATTGCTTAGTTTTGTTTTACTGGGCTCACCATAAAGAAAATAGGGGGGGAAAAAAACAGACACAAAATTTAAGTCCAAACCTGGGTGTGAATTGAGGTTCCTAGGTAACTTCTGCTGTGATTTCTGATTTCTAAGTAAAACTCTGACACAAGTGCTGTCACCATATGCTTCCAGTTGCTCATACCAAGCTGGACTCAGAGTTACCCACACAGGCATGATGTGCAGCATTTCCTCCGGCTTAGAGACTGCCGTGGAACCTAAAACAAATTGTATTTAATTTGCATTAGAATACATTTTCCATGCACACGCTGGATTTACCTGCCTCCACAAAGGGAGACGTTTGATTAGCAGTGGCTTCCTTCCAAGGTGAGCAGAGTGGCAGAACCCCCTCTTCCTACCAGCCTGGATCAGATGACGGGGCAGGATCACGACAGGGAAGACGTGGAAAACAATGAAGTTCCCTGTCACACCACAGAGGTCTCGTTTCCAAATCCTTGCTGCTGTCCAGGTGGGAGACAAGAGCCTGAGGGAAAGCATGAGATCTCAGCACTGTGGCCAGCAACCACGACTTGCTGCCTCCGTGTTCTTCCCCTCTTCCCTTTGCCCTTCCCAGAAGCAAAGCCATAGCTGTGATTGACAACAATTTCCAAAGCCACACTTTACTTGTCCTTTCTGAAACCAAATCGTGGCCATCTTTTCTCTACCACCTAAAGGCAATCCTTTTTGCAGTAGGAAGAAAATACAGACTCATCTGGTTTAAATACCGTATAGGAACTAGATTTCACATGTAGATTTACTGCTTAATTGTGAGGAATTCACTTATTTTCTAGCCATGATGTTCTCAGCTACTTCAGACATCAGAAAAAAACATGTAGCAGGTTATTTCATGCCCCACTTGTTTAGATTTTACAAAAACCGATCAGCATAATGGTATGCTACTCAAGCAAGGAGAGAAAGAAATGCACCTTTTTATTTTAATAGTGAAGATGGTTTGTCCCTGGATCTGAGCAAGGCGCAAACAATATTGAATTATCACACATCCAAATGTACAATTTTTCTGGGAGAGAAAATGGAATTATTAGGTTATCTTCATTATTCAAGAATGAAAAACAAACAAAAAAAAGTAAAACTGGAAGGCATAAGCAAATTTTCAAAATTACTGTTGTTTTAGTACTGCAGAGTGTCATCAACATGAGAAGTCAGATTTTCCCTGGCACGGATGGCATGCCAGCTCTATGAGGTATCAGCTAAACCAGAGGAGTGTGGCAGTGACCTACAGGTCTGTTATTCCATGTTTTCTATAACATGCTGCTGGTGTTGACAGGGCTACAAGATCCAAAATATCTCCTTGCTTTCTCATTCAGGGATCCGCACGGAGCTGCTAGGAATAGTCTTCGACAGTTCCTCACTAACGCCAGTTTTGATCCTCTTGTTTCCCTTACTTGGCCTGCCCAGGCACACTGATCACCCAGGACTCGGGGAATCTCTACCACCGGTGTGAGCTTTCAGCATGCAGCCCCTCTTCCTCTTCTGTGCTGCAGGGCAGGTGTGATTTGAACCACAGACTCATGGAATCCCAAAGTCACCGAGGTTGGAAAAGACCTCTCAGATCACTGAGTCCAACAGTTAATGCAGCAATGCCAAACCTGCCACTAAATCATGTCCCCAGGGCCCACATCTACATGTCTTTTAATCCCTCCAGGGTATTAAAAGCCTTCCCCAGGACTCCATTCAGTTTGGTGCCACCTCCTCCAGGTGCCAGCACCAGAGATGGGGTTTATGCAGTTCAGCTCTTCAGTCTTCTCACCTGCAGCCTGTTCCTATGCTTGGCAAGGCACAAGTCTGCAGCACTAACAAGAACTCACATTTGCACGTGGTTCTGCCTTCCTCATCTCAAAAATCCTTCCCTGGTTTGCTTCAGGGAGAGTATCTTGTGAGTGAGAATGATACTCTTAAACCTTGTCACCAAGCCCTCCACTTGCTACGAGCTGAACAGACACAAACGTGTGACATGAAAAAGCTGCTCTTGAAGACACCATGGACTTTTCTTACGTGTGCTGGTGTTTGTCTGCTTTGCAAATTAACATCCTGGGCAATTGTCCCTTAGCAAGGACAGGAACATTTAGTAGCAATGTTACTGAGCCTGGAGTACCTGGTGTGGCTCAAAATACATTAGGTGGTTGTTGGCTGTCTTGTCCAACCAGCAGCTCAGGAAAAGTTGTAGTGAATCATCACATAAGTCACTGCATTCAGATGTAATCTTCTTTAATGTCCTTGCATGTTTAACTAAGGACTGTCTAAGGAACTTCAGCAATAAAAACACACGGAATCCTTCCATCACGTTCCAAGAAAGCTGTAAGTATTACTATTTGCATCTCCATCCCCAAACTACTTTCATAAATCACTACAGTTCACCAATACCTTCTGAATACCCTGGCTTTTGGAGGCACAACTTGGGTCCAGGCAGCACTGACCACAGAGGGCTCCTGCATCCAGAGCTCCCAACAAGCAGCCCACTGCCCACTGCCCATCTTCGTGAGCTCATGAGAGAAACCCTTCATTCAGCCCAAAAAGCCATCCTCTTCTCACAGTGCTCTCATGTAAAATATAGGGCAAGAAATGTGAGTCAGGGAGAAAGCCCAGAGGTGAAGCATCTTCTCAAAAATAAACACAGGGCACCAGGCAGTGCGGAAGATTAGGAGGGAGGCAAACAGAACCCGTTGTGATAACTCACTGCTCATTTTTAATATAGGAACTGCTAATCTTAAAAGATATTTTGTCCTCTGAAGCAAGTCCCTCCTAATCTGAATATGTTATAGTAGCCATTATTACCACATTAGTAGTACTTCAAGCCCCTTTGCTTATCTTTGTTTAAATATCTGAATTCTCTTCGATACCAAGCAAACCACAAAATATCCAGTGTGCCTCATAAAATATACACACTATGGGTTAGAAGAAACAAAAAAACCCAAAACAATTGTAGGGAAGAGATTATGAGCCTGTATTTATAACCACATTCTAACCAACTCAAGGAAGACTAAATGGGTCGGTAGAGAAACAACAACAAAACCTCTCAAAGGAAAGAGTGCAAACCTTGAGCTCATGTAAACTTCATCTTCATTAAAGTCAGTGTATCCAGGCCTGTGTACAGCAGGAGATAATATGGCTCTGGATCTCTGCTTCTTCTAGTGGGGGCCATATGGCAAACCCTCACATGACTGAGCTCTCTTCATAAATGAACGATTGTGTTTAGCTGACTTTATACACGAGTTTCCTGTTTGTGACTTGAGTAACACCCATGAATAATTCATGACGGAAAATTACAGATTTACAGCGCCTTTCCATAATTTTACCACCAGGCTTGTGCTCAGCACGCTCAGGCTGTGCTGTTTCTAGAGACTTTAGTAGGCAAGGCAACACAGTTCTCGTGTAAGAAGTAATAGTTTGGGTAATGCCTGATGTCTGCATTGCTTTTCCCACATGATGGCTTGAATTTTGGCAGCTCAATAAAGGACAAAAGACTGAGAATGAAGATCAGGATGCCAGATCTAGCTGACTTTCCTAAACCCTTTAGTGTGCAGAGATACTCAGCAAAGTAGCTGTGGAGTCCTCATTTGGAGCAGTTGTGCAGGCAGGTGTGGAGAACAAGGCGTGACCCCCAAATGGAAGCTGAAACAAAGCCCAGAGCCTGATCAGATCTCCTGTTCCCCTTGCTGAGTGTGAAGAGACACAGCATGGCAGCAGCAGAGACCCAGCAGAGACCCACTGCTCCATCCCCACTGCTTGTTCCATTCCACTGGCACTTGACCACCAAACCCACCGTGCGGGCAATTTGATTCAGCATCCTGAACGGAGCAGGTTAGCATCATCCAAATTATCTGAGAGATGTTTTTCACCTGCTGTCTCGCATTCCAGATCACCTATGGCACAGGGTAAACCCCAGCACTGCCCAGAGGGCTTCTCCTTTGCAACAGAATCATTTATTTCACTCAGTTATTCACAGCAGACAGAGCAATTCTTGGTGCACAGGCTTTTAATAAAAAAGCACAAGTGCTGTCCCTGCCTCTGCAATTGCAGAGCATTCCCCTGGTGTCCATCACTTCTGCACTGCTAGCACAGGGAATTAATCAACCCCATCTCTGGCTACAGAAAGTCCACATGATTATTCTGAATTCTTAATTGCAGCCGTTTTGGTGGTTGTCTGCAAAAGATCCAGATTTGCCAGTGTGCTATGTAACAGGAAAGTCTTAATCTTTTTATTTTATTTTATTTGTTTGTTTTTGTTTGCTTGGTAGGGGTTTTTTTCTGGTTGATTGGGGTTTTTTTGTTCAATTGTGAGGTTTTAGGGTTTTTTGGGGGGATGTGGGTTTTTTTTGTTTGTTAGTTTATTTTGGTTTTGGGGGTTTGAGGTTTGTTTTGGTTTGGTTTTTGTGTTTGGGGTTTTTTTTTAATCTTATCTTCCCTAAGATGCTGGCCTTTTCAGCAAAGATACAATTCTTCAAAATCAATTAGTAATTTTGGACTCTCCATTTTAGTGCATCCCACATCAGATACATCAATACTACCTCATTTTCTGAAATTGCTCAGTATTTAGGCTTGGAAAATTGGACCTTCAGGATAACCAGTCACTAATCCTCAGTTCTTATTTTACTCCCTAGCCCATCAGCCATGAATCTCTTTTTCGATAAGAGAGAGAGAGAGAGACTGGATCTGTTTCTTCAATGACATATGCATTTACTCATCAAAGGAAAAAAAGTGGTGAATTGAGACACAGGAGAAAAAAAACAAGAAGTAGCAACGAACCATGAGTCAGACTGGAGTCTGCGAGGAATGACTGTCTGGAATTAGGGCTCTACTAAACCCAACCCATCACAGATTGATGAAGAACACCCTCATTATTGCCTACAGGAATTTTTCTGAAAGGATTTCAATCCAAAATTCAGTTTTGAGAAGGAGAAGGAAGTTGGTGAGTCATAAGGTTTTAATACATCAACTTTGGCTGTGTATTTGCAGGATGATCCTACTTTCTCTTGCTGTGGATTAATGAAAGGAACCGAACTGTCCTTGACAACAGCATGTTAGGATGCTAAGTCACCTTTTTCACCTAAGATCTTTAAAAATTACCATCTACTTTGCTTTATTTAGACAAATTAAACTAACATAGACCATTTAAAAAAACCAGAAAACCCAAAACCTTTTAGAGCCTGTTTTATGTATGGTTCTATACAATGGAGAGCCTGGAATACGTTCCATCAGGAAAAGCAAAATGTCTGCCTGAGACAGACCTTCAAGGAAGACCTGATGTTCAGAGATCACCACCCTTTGCCTCCATTTGCAAATGTTCCACGAGGCGAAATATCAGAGACAAAAACAGATTACACGAGACACGTGGATATTAGGAAATCTCTGTGCAGGAGACATTAGGATTTCATTCCCCAAAACAGACCTGGGAAATGATCAGCTGGCAGATCATCCCCAGAGGAAGCGGTAGGGAGCTGACAGTGTGTTTGGAGCAGATGATCCGAGTATTAATAGACAGATGCCACTGCAGCACCAAATCCAGATCCAATGTGGAGCAAAGAAGGGTGGAGAGAGGAGTCTCAGATGAGACTTTCTTAAAACAGGGCAGGGTATAGAGGACAAAGGGCCTATGAAGGAAATGGAAAACAGAAGAGTGAAAGAGATTTGGGGCTTGTCCTGCAAGCTGAAGTTGTTGCAAGAACAAGGAAGGAATGAACTTTCTTCAGAACTCTCAAGAAGAGAGAATATTATAGTGATTATCTCTGAAGGCATTATAACAGCTTATGGACAAACCTCATAGCTAATATTATACTCTTAAAACACTTTCTGGTTCTTTTTGAAGACGCCAGTCTCCCTCAGACACCTTCATTATCACAGTTCTTCAAAAAGTTGATGCCAATGATAAATGTCCTAAAAGAGCTTCATGTTTATGAAATCCAGTAAAGCACAATTAAATGATCCCCACAACATTTTATTTACATCTGTTGCAAATGAGTGCTTCAGGTCACTTAAAGAAGGACCAGCAAGGAATTAGCAAAAGTAGGTTCAATATTAATTTGCAACAGCACAACAAACTTTGGCAGCAAGGCTCACTCTGCTACTTACTATAAGTAAGCAATTTATAGTTACTTATATAAAGCACACAAAGGAAAATTGGAATGAAAGCAATCCACAATGATTTTATGTGGATGCAACACCTTCTTAATATCAGAAGACCCAGACAAAATTAGATCCTCAGGTAATTACCATAGACCATGCTAAGTATCTTTTTTTTTTATTACGAGCATCCCAAGCAGCAAGCTTCACCTTTAAAACAAGTTCAGTTCTTCCCACAAAAACGTTTAACAGATTAATAAGACTTCATGCAAAGAAGCATAAACTACGTTCCCTTATTCAGAAAGTTATATTCAGAAGGAATTTTTGTTCAGAATCTCTTATATCTGTTACATACGAATAAAATTAGTTTATTAGTTTCCAACTGATGGTTTAGAGTATTGAACTAGCAGAAGCCAAACAATGCATTATGATGATTTCCATAGCTACAGATGGAAGAAATTACTACTGAGAAGGATCCATCATCCCTGCTGATAAAAGGAAGTAGGAATCCATTACCTGCTCATTCCCAATTTCCAAGAGAACTGAGCTCAGGTAAAGGTCATGTAGTTACTCAAGGCTCTATGCAAATTAGAATGTAGTAAGTTTCCAAGCTCCCTTGTTTTGTTGTTTAGAAGAGAAAAATTGAGGAATCCGTACATATTATTAAAAAAAAAGAAAGAGAAATAAAAATCAACACAAACTATATGAGTGGCTCTTCAAAAGTTCGCCTCAGACTGGAAAAGAAATCCCATTCCATAAAGCATTATCATGATGATTAAAGTAACTGAAACAATTTTAAAAGGTGACAAAAACCTATACCCTGTACAGAGGAGCAGAAACAGGCCACGACTCAAGGTTCTGAAAACCCTCCCTCTGAACACCTCCTCCCATGGGGTGGGATAAAAGGACGATTGAAGTCCACAGGACTGTTCATTTTCCCACTTATGACAAGGATAAGCACCAGAGTGAACTGAGGCTTCACTTGCTAGCCATGATGAAATCAGCTTTGATTGGTATTTCTTGCCTATGAAATAGACACAATCCTGTCTGTCTCAGGCCCTGTAAGAGCTAAATTTACTCAAATAACAAAGGTGAACCTAACTCTCACAGAAAAGAAAAGCTAAAGTTATACAAGTTAAAAAACCAACAACAACAACAAGAAAAATCCAAAACCAAAACCAAGCCGAAACAAAGCAACCAAAACACATCTTGGGAAATATTTGGTTTTTTTCTGGAAAGTGGAATGGTTTGGCTCTTCTTCCACTCCTTTAGCTCCAGGAGCTCAAACCCCTGGTCTCCTCATGGTCACTGTGCCCTTCACCAGTACCTCCTTTCCTTACTACAGTCAGAGAATGCAACATCTGCTGCTCTTTCCTTGTCACCAGAGCCAAACACCTCAGCCAAAAAAGGCAGTCAGGGTGGTCTGGCAAAAATTGTTTTGCATTTCATAGATTTCTGTTGCCCACAAGTATTTGCTGTCCTCAAGCTTGGGATAAAAAACATCAGTATTCCATCTTTCTTAGCTGGAAATATCCTCACCTTTGTGTCTCTCATTTCTTTGTATTTAATTTCCTTTCTGACTGCAAGCCCCTGTTTCCTCAGTATTTCACCTTGATTCTTGAACTCAGGGTGAGGGATCCCTTTTTAGATTAGGTGTTGAGTGTCATCCCTCAGCTACACCGACAGTAACTCAAAAGAGAAAAAGTGAAATTATCAGGTTTGGAATTAAAAAAAGGTAAAAAATAAGTATTATACTATAAGGCCACCACAAACCTTTCATAACTGGGAAATCCTTCTACAAAGTGGCATAAATTAAATATGAATTTTAGTAAAAAACCCAAACAAAATAAAACCCCAAACTAAAATCTTAACTCTTCTCTGTACTAAATCCAAGAAGATCTGATGTTTTAAAATATTTCTCTCTTGTGAAATTCCAGACGTTAATATTGACATTCTTCATCTGGATGTCTGAAAGCTTACTTTTAACTAAAAATCTTTTAACATTTGGAAGAGGTTCTGTCAATTTCAGAAGCTGTTGTGAAAAGATGTGAACATCTCTTAGGGTTTATGTACTTAACAATAAATCCAAAGTGCTGCCTCGTCACACTCCCGGGTGTGTAAATTCTGATTCTAATCTCTAGGCCCAAGGTTTTCTGGTGTTATGACAAACCCTAAACTCATAAAGTAAGTGTAATGTGTAATGTTAGCATTTTGCAGCTCTTTTGTTGCTACCAAAGCATGGACCTTATAAATCATACCACTGCAGAGTCATCATTCCTCTAATTAATTTGCCTATTAAATAGGCCTGCTCCTGTTAAATAACCCAATATCCACTGTTGCCTCTCTACAATGAAGGAAAATATCTTGGTCATACCAGTATCAACACATATCTGTCATTGTCATGGAACTGAGGGGGAAAAACATCTTCTGGGGACACCGGAAAACAGGTTTTGAGAATATCCGTTCAGTCTGAGCAATCACGCGTAGGTGACAGTCCCTTGGGATGTAAGATCTGCATAAGCACCTCAAGGTACCTTTGGGAATTTGATCCTCAGCCCCTTGAGCGACCCAGCACAACGAATATTCTCTCCAGCAGTTCCTACTTGAAAATAACAGGGAGTGGGAGAAATACATTCAACCCATGCAGTTTTTCCATTGGTTCCTACCACGTGAAAATCGTTAAATAAAAAGAGAAGCAGAGAGGCAAAGGAAAAGTACTGGAGTTTTAAAGAACTCTGAGACTGCACGGGAAAAATTGCTTAGATAAGCCTAACCATGTCCCAGAATAGGTTAGAAATAAATAATATTTACATCAGGAATCCAATCTTTTGCCATTTTGTAAGTCAATAGGCTTGGGATTGATTTTGTTCGTGTATCTTTTATGGCTAACACAATGTATTAGTAGACTGCAGATATAATTTGTATGGTGAATTTCAGACACAAAAACACTCCAGAACTTTTCAGGCATACTTCACAGAGCTGCAAAAATCCACTGTGCATATACTCATCTGTGCAACTTCACCCTCATGTCGCTTGGAGTAGAATTACTAGCTCACTCGAGGTTTGCAGAGTGGCAGAAAATGCATCTGTGGATTACAGACAGAAAAAGAAACATTACAGATAGAAAGAGGAACATTGCTGTCTGAAGGGTGACTACTGATGCTGCTTGGAGGGGGCAGAAGTTTTTAAGGCAAAATGCTGAAAGATCTCAGGCTGTGGAGATACAGACAGTGACGGAACAAGGAAAGAAAGAGAAATAAACAAGGAAAGGAAAGAACTGGCTCACAAGCTTGGCTACAGCAAGCCTCTCCTGCTTTGACATACTTTCTCTTAAGGGAGAAAACAATTGCCCACGACCAGCCACAAGGTGCTACTGAGTTCATCAGACCAGGGGTAAAAATAAGGCAATATTTTGAAATGTCTGTGGAACCAGTGATTCATTCACTGATTGATTGATTGGTTGATTGACTGATTTACTTGGGGTATATCACTGATCTTATTTCCACCACTGAACTGCAAAATCTACATGTCATGTTCAGACATCCAGGTGCAAAAAACCGTGAACACAGAAGAATTATAGAATAGTTGGGGCTAGAAGGGACCTTTAATAGTCATCTAGTCCAACCCCTCTGCCATGGGCAACCACATCTTCAACCAGACCAGGCTGCTCAGAGCCCTGTCCAACCTGACCGGGGATGTTTCCAGGCATGGAACCACCTCTCCGGGCAACCTGTGCCAGTGTTTCCTCACTCTCCTTGTAAACAATTTCTTCCTTAGATGTAATCTGAATCTACCCTCTCTTAGGTCAAAAACCTTAGCCTTTGTCCTATCACTACAGGCCCTACTAAAAAGTCTGTCCCCACCTTTCTTACAGGTACCCTTAAAGTATTGAAAGGCCACAAAAAAAACCTCACTGGAGCCTCCTCTTCTCTGGGTAGGCCTTAGCAGCAGGAGATAAAAGCAGAGACCAAAGCCATCTGTTTTATTTCTGTGTGAAGTGTGCAAAAATGCACAAATTGGGGGATAAGTAAGTTTTTTTACTCTTTTCAGATTTGTGGGATTTTTCACATGACCTTTCTTTGAGCCACATGAGCACATATCAACACATCAGGCTGATTCAATCAGACAGCTGTGCATCTACCAGGTACTCCATGGCCCTTCCTCAAGGAAACCATTCCAATTAGGAAAAGACCCATCTAAGAGCAACTTTTTCGTTAATTGCCATCACAGTTTTGGTTCAAGGACACTGTGTGGTTTGCACCATTCCAAAACCCTCACCCTCTAAAATCTTTATCCCCATCAGTGTGAGTCTTCAAACAAGACAGCAGCCCTCAGCAGAGTTAGAGAACCTTTAACCCTGTGTGCCAGCAAAAATGCCTGGCAGCCCTCTGTGGTAGCCCTGTCCTCCATCACCCAGGCCAGGAAGCCTGCCTGTGCACACCTTGGGTCCTCTCCTCCCCTCCTGGCAGGATTCCTTCAGGTGGAGGATACACAGCACACACCCAGTCCCAGCTGCAAGAGCCCTGCCTCCCCCCAAACTACCACGTGTTATCCACGACACTGATGCCTGCTCCAGGAAATCCTGCAGCAGTGTGCAAGCAGTTTGCTTCCAAACCTTTTGAGAATCTTCTGAATCCCTAACAAAAGATTATTGTCTTTTCTGAACTCCTGATCCTCACGTGGATGTAAAAAATATCACTTTATATATAACTGTTGACTTAATTAGAAAGATGCCCTTTATCTAACAAAAAGAAAAGTGGCATTTAAAGCACTTCTAACTCATTTGGCTTTCTGTTCACTCATTAGCTGTACACACTTTTCACCTGTATTTTTCATTACTCACACTAAGTCTATTTTTACAAGAGTATTTTGACAACTTTTTAACAGCAAATGCTCACTGATTTTATGGCAGAATGTTCTACAGGATATGCTTCCCTGGCATGGTACCAGCAGAACTCAATGTTTGCTTTTCCATCAGTTTAATTCAGTGTATTAATAATTTTTGGAGGGCTGTAATATTTAAAACAACCCAGTCCTCAGCAGGTGCTGTGAATCTGTACAACTACATGGACCAGAGTGGAGCAACAGCAAATAAACCACCACGGACTTTCCCCACCTTGCCTGATTCCACCAGGACCCTGCTGCTGTTACAAGTTGTGTGGTTTGATGACAGGGCCTTCAGCTGAGATAATTTAATGTGTTCTGTGTGATTAAAGCATTACTACACTCATTTGCTTATTCCTCCCACGGCTGATGACTTCTTGCTGGAATAGTCAAAGGGAACCTGGTTTCTACTGAATGCCTGTTGGCTTTATATTCATAAACTCATTTAGATCTAGTATTATATTAACACATGATTCATCTGTATCCAAGCTAACTTTAAACACACAGGAATAAGCTCAATCACACTCTTTGCTTTGCCTTGACTCCTCAGTCTTCAATTTGTGGGTCACAAAGACACGTGGCCACGCTCTCCTCCTGCTTTCCTTCGAGTAACACCATGGACAGCAATCTCTGGCTCATGACCAGCCTAGAATTTGGTCTTTTTCCACACAAAAAAATGCAATACTGCAGCTTGTTCTACAGATGTAGCTCTGTCTTTGTTTAAAATATTGTCAACAGTACCACTGTCATCACAAATTATATGGATTAGCCCACAGAAGAACGTAAGTATTGAGCAAGGAACAAAAAGCACTGTTTTAAACAAAAATGTGATTTTTTTCTTTTTTTAAAGGACTTTTTTAAACCAGTCTGGAGCACTGGTTAAGCATTCATATTTTAGTTTGAGTAGTGCTTATTTTGGATTATGATTGTTTCCGTGGGTGTTTGACACCACTGTAACTAACCAACAATTGCTAAATTAGGCTAAGGAGATTCAGCTTCTTCCTGTAGACAGGTTTAGCTCCTTGACAAACTTGCAGTGCTCCTTATCAGCTGTGGCTTGTTATCAAGGCAGGGATAGAACATCCAGACAACTGACTTTGAGGGGTTTTAGTTATTGTTGGTCATCAGTGAATAACTCGTGGCAGCCTTAGTGAACTTTGTTTCTTTTCTGTTCTGCAATCAGCTTATGCTTCTTTCGGGAATGCTTGCTGTTCCCCAAAAAATTTGTCAGATGCAGTCTCAGCTTGTAGATCTACCAAAAGCAGCTTCTGCTAGACAGAATTCAAATTCATGATAGGTTTCATCAGGCACACAGGGCTCAGGACAAGTTTCTAATTCTATTAATTGCAAAACTATGACTGGAAGACATGGATTTGAGTGAGAACTCATTCATTTAATTAACCAGGTGGGGATGTATTTGGGAGACTAAGGGAATTTTAGGTTCTTCTTCCCCCTGTAGGAACACATGATACAATTGTGCAGTTTCCAACTAATCAATATAGTTTAGGACTCTGATCACATCTGAACTGATGAAATACTTATTTTTCAAAAATGTATTCAAAGAAGCCCACTGTCCTTATGGAATTTCCTCTTCTTAATTATTTAGGATATTTGCAGCACAAAGCAAACCCAAACAAATAAACTTGTATGTATAAGTAATTTTAGGGGACGAAATACACATAATTCACTCAGTTGGAGTACAAGAACTCTGTTACACACAACTGAATCCACTCTTGTAAACAAACCAGGAGCTTAATCAAAAAAAAAAAGAAAAAAAAAAAAGGATTTTCTCAAAATACTAGCTGCAGAAACCACCTGCTATTTTTGGTAGACTCAGATCATATCAATTTGTCATGAGGCTGTTGAATATTGGATTTCCTGTGCTCACTTTTCTCCACTCCAAAATACTTATGATTCCTTATTAGAGAGAGATTTTATCTAAGTCACATCAGATAGCTCTTTTTTATTACTATTATTAGTTCTCCAGTGGGTAAATTCCTGTATTTGTCTTCTCCCTTAGTTCCACTCCTAGCCAAACCAGGTAGCTACGTATTCCCAACTTACCATTCCACACAAGATATCCCTAAAGGCTGGGTAGCACTTTGGGACATTTAATTCATGTGTGGGGCTATGTCATAGCTCTGCTTTCATCCCTACGTATCTACTCAGGTTTAGTTCACGGAAAATTTGTGTGCGTGTGGGAAACAATTCAGTTTGCAACTGAAGATGCCTCCTCCACGGCAAAAATGCCTCTGAGAACCTGGAACGTCTTTCCCATTCATATTGAAATTCAGCAGCTAAAATAACATTTTCCCAAGTGATGTTCCCAAGGAGTTTCCTGCTGCCTGCAGAAAAAGTCTGAGGTAGCAGACCCTGAGCACTTAAATCTGATCTGCATTCTGAACAGACTCCAAAATTTTCCTTTCTTTTCAGCCTTTGTCAGCCATAAAAATGCTTCTGCCATTAAATTAGGAGCCAATGCCCAGGTGGCCAGCTGTTAATGTCACTGACAGACTGCTGGCTCCTGTTGAGTGCTGCCTCACTCCACCCCTGCTCCCACCGAGGTCAGTTTGCTGGGGGCAAGCACTGCACAAATTCAGCAGCATTTGGCCTTCAGTGGAACTCTGAATGTTTTTATGAAAACTGAGTGAAGGACTGTTCTGGTTTCCTGCCCAATCAAAACTTTCATGTAACATAGGAAGGGATAAAGTTCCTGCAGCACACATTAAAAATATGCTGGGGAAAGCAGCCTGGGTTATTCCTGCCTCAGGCAAAGGCAAACCCATCTGTGGGATTGATTTTGCTCAAGGACCTGGCTGCGCTTGGTGGGTAATTAGGGAGGATGGGGAACTCTGGTGTGTGCCTCAGTGGGGTTTGATTCTGGGTCAGAATTGGCTTCTCCAGTGGCTGTATGTCCATCACCAGACCTGGCATCTCGCAGTGCCCATCTCTGCTACTCCACACTTGGGGATCTGATCCAAACCACGTTGATGAGGAAGGAGCAGTGATGAAACAAGTGCTGCAGCGACGGAGTCAGGACTGACTTCAACACGTGACAATCCCTCCTGCCCTGAAAGACTGTCATGACAGGTGAAACCCAAGGCCAAGGTCTAAATCACAGAATATTCTGAGTCACAAGGGACCCACAAGGATCATCAAGGCCAACTCTTCAGTGAATGGCCCATACAGGGATCAAACCTTGGTGTTATCAGCACCATGCTCTGACCAACTGAGCCAATCTCAACTCATTAGCTTCCTTTCTGAGTAATATAATTTTTATTTCCTGTTGTGACAGCAGCCTCAGCCAGAAGCAGCGGCCTAAAAACTGCATGGGGGAGCCTTGCCTGCACAAAATGTTTTTGTCTCTGAAGTGAAATATTGGTTACAAGACGATTTTGAGACCCATGGGCAGTTTTAAAATACCCTTTGCAGGCACATTTTGAACTTTCCGTCTTTTTTTCCTGTAACTGAGGGAATGGAGGTGACTCAGAACTGCACTAGTGGAAGCATTTGCACTTACCTTCCCCACTGTGAGTCTTGGTTGCCTTCCCACCCTCCTCTCCTCCTGTGATGCCCAAATGCCACCTGAAATAAACCTCCTCCCAGCTCCAGGCACTGGTGGGACCTGATGGGGTCACAACCTGGGGACGAGAGCACCACAGGTTTGGGGTTTAGAATGCATTTTGTGAGTCTCTCTGCAGGCACACACGTCTTTAAATTAATTTTAAATTGAATTAAACGCCGACTGTGGCACAGCTTAAATTGGAAAACATGGAGCAGCCTACCCTTGCCTCTCGTAATTTTGTCTTGGCACTGTATTGCAGGAAAACTGCTGGGTTTTTATTTCAAAACCAAAATAACCAATACACTCATAACCTGTGTGCTTGAAGAATACTACAGAAATGGGCACTAGTGGATTTGAGGGTTGTTGAGAATGAGAAGGATTTAACAGTTACATCGAGTGAAGTAATAAAATACTGGGGGGATTTTTGCAGTGCTTTAATAAGTGTGCCAATGTCATTGTCATGCTAAAACTACACAGTGCTCTGGGCATAAAAGAGGATTTTAAAAATAATTGGAAAGCTGTATAAGTTCATTGCTGTGGCTGATAAGAGTTGTGACAGTGTTACCTTAGCCTGAAAAGCTAAAAATTTTGTCCAAGCTTCACATTGCATATATTTAAACACAGATGTTTGTCACTTTTTCAATGATTTACTGTGGTTTGCACTGGTTTTCAGTCTGCAAATTACAAGTTGTCTCATTCAGTCTGCTATGGCTAGACTTTTCCTAATCTGAAATAATTGTGCTAAATGTGAATTTTTATTTGAGTAAAATAGCATGAAATGTGCTGCAAACACAAGTTTACACAGGAATAACACCAAACTGGGGTCACTAAGAGAAATAATAAACCCTCAATTACCCCTCAACGACACAAACTCTGCACCTTTCTCTTAGATTTTCAGGCTGCAGTGGCAACATTTTAGACAAGAGACAAAATAGACTGGAGTAGGAATTAAATACTCCAGGCATTTTTAAAATAAACTCAGTGGACTTTTTAGGCATGGTCCATAGACTAAGGGAATGATAGTTGTGTGAAAATCTATCAAAAGATCAGAAAGTTAATGGTGCATTGGGAAGTGTGTGACCTGGTGTGACCTAAATGGTGCATGAAGGGTGGACACTGCCCTGGTTTCAATTATAAAATTGTTCTTATCTCAGCCCATGAGGATTTGGGGTTTTTCCCCCTCCCCTGACTCTCCTTCCCATCCTCCAGGACAGGGAGAGAGCAAGCAGCTGTGTGGCACTTGGTTGCCAGCTGGGGTTAAACCACAGCAAGGACAGACCATAACTTTGCTTCTCTAGAAGCAAGTGAGAGGAGCAGCCAAGCTGAGGGTGCCACTACACTCTGCAATTCCTTTATTCCTAGAGGCATGGGTTGCATGTAGCAGATTCCCACTCTCACTCCCAGCAGCTCAGTTACAGATGCTGCTCTGCTGTGGAAAGGACCAGGAAAACTGCTTTCATCTGGAGTCCTGTCATCTAAACTGCCCATGGTCTTATCCACCCAAACGACTTCTTATATAAAAATCCTTTTAAAATACAGAAGACAAAAAGGTGAGCTAGCTGAAGAGCCTTATTTAATAATCATAGAATCACAGAACAATTCGGTTTGGAAAGGATCTTTAAATGTCATGTGGTCTGACCTCCCTGCAGTGAGCAGGGACTGCTTTGTCTTCCTACTCAGTACTTGTAAGAAAAAGCAAAAATGCAGTTTTTTCCATAGCTCTTT
Source organism: Amblyornis subalaris (assembly GCA_018881555.1). Taxonomy (NCBI): domain Eukaryota; kingdom Metazoa; phylum Chordata; class Aves; order Passeriformes; family Ptilonorhynchidae; genus Amblyornis; species Amblyornis subalaris. The sequence continues at coordinate 7,209 of JACAXG010000254.1, read as the reverse complement.
GCCAAGGGACAGGAATGCACAAGGCTTTGGACACACAGACAAAAAAACATGAGTTCAACATGTAATGATCAAGTCTCCATTTTTGATTCTTTGGGGGTTTTGCTGGAGATTTGCACAACAGTGTTTAGCCACTCCATCTGTAAGAGTCACAGCTGACATCTAGTTCTTTCTCCAGGTTTGAAAACAAGACAGAAAAACCTTGACTTTCTTCCTCTTCATCACAGAGCTCTCAGGTGCTTAAAGCGACTTTGCCAAAAGGATGCTGGCTTCAAGATTCTCTGGTGGTGCAGAAGTGGTGCTCTCTTTTCTCAGAGGTGTTTGCTCCTCAGTAACACCCATCTGCCTCCCTGTGATGGGCCAGAGGAGTGCTGGGCTCTGTGCTTGATAGCAAGAAATGGAAACTCAGTAAGGACTCACGGAATGTGTAACAGGGCTGGAAAGCACTGTCAGAGCCCAGGATTACATCATAAACCCTGAGCTCCCTTTACTCTTTCTTTTCACAGGATGTACCTCTCCACTGCTATCCAGCACCACGTGAGTTTTCTCCAAGAGAGCTCATTTGTACAACAGGAATAATGTGACACCAGCATTTGGGCTTGGGAATTGTGTGAGTGTGCTGCTAAAGGGGACTTGTGTTTTTCAAAACAGGCCTTGTAAAGATCGGGCCCTGTTTTCATTGGGCATTTTGTGTGAATTCTTCAGTCCTTTGGTTGCTTCTGGAGCATGAGGAAAACCATTTGTCATGAGTACGTGTCTGAGTGGACTGTTGCTTCTCCTGCACTACCTCACCAGGAGAGCATCCAGCACCACATTATTTAAAGGCTCCCTGGAAAAAAAGCCACATATCCAGTCCATTTATTTCCTCCTAAAACCACAACCTTGGGTGAATGCCATTCTCACTCGTACTTTATCTAATGTGTCAGCATTTTACAGACATTTTCCCTTTGCCAGCGTAACCTCCTGTGTGAGCCTAATCCTGCCAAACTTCAGAATCGCTTGCCCTTCTAAGGCATTTTCTTTGTCGCGTATGTTTTTCTGATATTATTTTGAAGGGGATTTAGTCCTAACCTAGACCACAGCAGACAAAGCAAGTTACTGGAGAGATCAGCAGCCTGCTCCTCAATATCACAACCATGTAGGACTCCATCCACAGGTGTGGGTACCACACCTGGCTGGGGGCTAGAAAGGACACACTGGGTCCCAGGAGGTATTTCCTGCTGATGGGAGGCAGGGAGGGATCTCTGCACGAGGTGTGGATCCTCACAGGGACTCACATCTCTCTCAGGGTGGCAGCCCTGGCAAGCTGCATCTTCTGCTGTGCAGCTCCAGACAGCGCCCAGGGGCAGGAGCGAGCTCACAGACTTTCAGGAACGCAGCTGACTCCTGCCCAGCTCCATTTGGCGTGTACCAGAAATCCTCACTAATGCCAGTAATTTGAGTAAGGTCACCCCAGCTGATCCGAGGAAGGGTTTACAAAGTCAGCTTCTAAAACAGCAAAGAGAAGGGTTAAGCCCATGCCGCCTCTACTGCTTTTCAGAGGAGACGAGGCAATTTGCCAATTTTGCAGCCCTCAGTAAACTTGACAGAATTGTTTAGCTGGACAAATTGGGTGAATTATTTCTTAAATACATGCTGTTGTGGCCTTTCCCTTAGCTTGCTTGTTCAGTGTTTTCCTGTTTTTTTTCACCATTCTTATAATTCAACTCCGATAAGCGCCTGTGATTTGTTACCCTTCCCCCCTCCTATTTTACCCCCACCTCCAAGTCAGAAGGATCAGGAGGGAACAAACAGTAAGAAGCCTGGGATCCTGCCAGACTGATGCAGTATTGGGGTGCCCTCCTAACCTTGTGAAAATTGAAGCCTTTCCCTGAAAGTTAAACAGTCTTTATTCATCTTTATTGAGCGTTTACACCAAGTGGCCTTTTGAAGCCAACCAAAGCAGTGCAAGGGTTGCACGCAGCCTGTAATAATTTTACATTTGCTGCAGAATTCGGGGCGGGGGGGAGATATAATGCAGAGGCACCACGGTGCCAGCAAAGCACTAATGACATTTTTTTCAAAACTCTGTGTTTGCTCTGTGAGGTGTTTGTCTGACCTCACTACCCCAATGACATTGATGTTGGTTCATCATCATAAATCCTGGCTGGTTCTACAAAAGTCCATGGAACAGCGTCCTGTTTCCATGGAGTATGTCCTGAGCAGGGCCATGATAGAGGATCTCCTACTGGAACAAAAACTGGGGGAGGGAGCACCTGCCTGGCTGCTGTAAAAATTCAGACAAAAAATTGATGTATTCACACAAAGACTTACAGTCACATGAGCACATCACTCCAGGAACCAGTTCCATGCCCTGCTCAGGGAACCTGGCCTGCAGTGGGGATGACTTCTCTTCTTCAACAACTCGCTGTGGATATTGGGATAGCATCTTTATGTCATAAAGCTGGTGCTTTTTTGGCAGGCCCCTGGCCAGATCTTTGCTGTACCTTCAGTCTGCAGTAGCCAGACAGCTCTTTCCTGTGCAGTTTGTTCCACATGAGTTCAACTCCGAGACCCAAGAGAGAGTCTTTACATCCAAGCAACTCCTGGATTCCCAGATAACCATCTGCCTAAGACCAGGGTCTTCTGAAGGCTCTCTGTGCTACCCATCATGTTGCTACAAACAGTGCTGTGACCAATCCTATCTACTGCACATGTTTCCATCACTGTCATAACAACTATGAATAAACAAGACAGAAGGTAGGACAGAACGGAATAGACTTAAAAACAGCTACAGGCAGTGGCAGAAACTTCAGGCAGAGGATCAAGATACTAAGTCAGATGCTTAGCAATCAGCTAAGTCACTATAATGCTTCTCTTCCAGTTGTCCCTCTGCCCAGGATTAATGTATCTCCAACATACAGGGAGTATTATAAAAGGACCAGCACCGAGTAAAACATGGCTAAGTGTCAAACTCAGAACACATGGCATGAACAAAATATGTGGCAAGTGGGGATCTCATAAGGGCTTTACAGCTGCTTGTTTAGAAAAATACACACTGCCACCTCGGACAGGGAGCAATCGAAACAATCGACAGGATCGCTCACACTGACAGAGAGAACAGCACTCTCACGGGCGGCTAAACGCTTCCTCCCTCACCCTGGCAGTACAAACAGGGCTCACAGAGAACATTTGTGTCTCCTTCAGGCACCTTTAATCAGTCCCAATGCAGAAAGAAGCTGTGACTGAGTACTAGTGACATTGTTACTTTTTTTCGCGTGTGTTATACGTACCTGGAATGTCTTGAGATCTTCCCGTGGTAGCATCAGTTTTAGAGCGGAGACTATCAAAGCCAGAGGGGTTGGTGGGCTCTGTGCCACCACCTGGCAATACTACAAGGTCTCCTGCTGCTCTTCTACCCAAAAGGGACCACAAAGTGTTTCACTGCATGTTTTCCTCACTCACTCCTTGAGCATTCTCTGACAGTATCAGTTTGTCTGGATTTATATTGTCAAAAGAAACAAAGTGGAAGTTTTGTTCAGGTAGCAAGACCTGTCTCAGCCTCTCTTGTGAGGCAGTAAAGGAGCATGTAGCCTTCACTGGCAGAAATCCATTTGACTTCAAAGCAGTTGTTGGGATCTGACACCAGACCTGCTCACAGAAGGATATTTGCAGGCATTAAACATTATGTTAATTGTATTAATTTTGGCAGAAAATAAACCCCCTTGCAGATCAGAGGGGCTAGGTGTGCCTGGGCTTCACTTCTGGGGAGAAGCAATTTGGCACCATCAGCCTGGTCACATTCAGCAGGAACTTTCACGATCACAGATTCAGAAATAGTGCAGTGCATTGAAGGAACAGAAATACAGATTCAGAATTGCCATTGATAAATGCACCAGCTGTGACAGAACTCTAATAAAAACTATAATTTTGTTTTAATCTGGGTGATAGTAATCTCACACAGAAGCTCACCAAGAAGGTGTCCTCACTTGAGAGAAGGGAGAGTAACCAGTCATCTGCCTCCATCTGTTTTTCCTAACCAGGTGAAATTTCTACCCTCCTGATGTACAGACCGATCTTATCCTCATCCTTCCTCTTACATATAGCAGGATCGAGGTGGAGAGTTGAATCACACAGTCATATATGTGGCAGCACGTACTTCATTAAGCTTATTAATCTCTGCAGGGATGTGAATTTTAAACAACAGGCGAAACTTCCTTTTCGGCTGCGTTGTCCTTCAAAGTTTGGGTCACGCGACCTTGTTCCGTTCTTCCCATCTTATCTTCACAGGACCTTCCCCCTCAGCCAGCTCAGCCTTTCCTGATGCCAGCGATGCAGATCTCCATCTGCAGAGATAACACGCAGTGTACACAGTGTGTGCTGCAGATAGCAAGCCTTGGCCCTTCCCCGACTCCTTCGGGGACCACCATCCCACAGTAAGTCCGCAGCAGCCAGTGCACTGATGATCCACTGCAGCAACACGAAGGTTTTCAGACACAATGCTCTACTTAATATTCTTAATGCAGTTTTAGATATCTGAAAGTATTTGCAAATTTATTCTGGCTGGTTGAAAGAGCATGGAGGACAGAAAGCAAGGAGCATCCAGATGATTTTTTTTTTTTTTCCTTTGAAATGGCAATTCGAATGAAAAACATAGCGTTTTGAAGTGTTTGAAACTGCATTAAGATAAATTGGGACACCTAAATAGGAAAAAAAATAGTCCATTCCTAGTGATTTAAAGCATTAATTTTGCCCAAACCGTTTATTTTTCCCTAATGCTCATATGGTTATGAAAGGGGAGGGGGGGGAGGGGGAAATCATTCCAGGCTGACCCAAAATAAATCCCTCACTCACACCAAGGCTAAAGAGACAGCATGAGGTCCTGCATCTCAGCTAGTGACCTGGGCCTTTTAGAAGATGTGAGCAGCTAAAAGAGGGGCAGATGAACATGATTTTTAGCAATACCACGCTCTGGCAAGGCCTTGGAGTTTCTCCCTCAGAGAAATGGGAGCAGAACAACACCGTGTCGGACGGAAGGACTATGATAACCCATTCCCAAACAAGCCCAGTTGCTCAGAGGAAACAAGCTTTGTAGAAGGTCACTGTGATACACACAGGACAAACATTCTGGAGCCCAGAAAGCAAACAAACCAACCCTACTTCAAAGAAATGACAGTGAGCCAAGCAAGCGGAAAGAGCAGCAAGAGAAATATGAGCGGTGATTTTAATCACATTTCCCTGCTGCGTTTTTCATTGCTGAAGGGTTTTCACCAGCTCTAGCTGTGATGCTCAGACACCGATCAAGGATGGATAAATTCTGTGGCCACTGCTCCCCAGCAATCAATGCCACCAGCACTGCTCTGCTCATGGTTACACAAGGTGACAATCACCCCAGAGGAGGCTCATCCACCTGCCTGGATCTGCCTGGTCCCGTTTCAGCTGAATAACCAGCACGGGAGAAGGGCAGAGTGGACACGCCTATGGCAGCAACCACCGTGAGAAAGGAAAAAGGAGGAAAGAGCGTCAAAGGCAGCCAGCGCTTGGCATGAAATTAAAAAAAGCCAACAAATCTGTCAAAAATTATATTCTGTATTTTATTCAGCCCCGGAGGAGGGACTGCAGTGTTTCTAAGAGGCAGGGTGCAACTGGCACATAGCAGTCCCCAACTACTTTATTAGACTAAAACAATCGTGCTCTTTTCCACATGCATATTTATGAAAATAAGGCAGAAAAATTAACGGCACAATTTTCCAAATATATACACTTTGGCGGCATTAATACCCTTTCTCAGGGCACTTTCTGGAAATATTCCAGCCTCTCACAGAGCAGTGCTTAAGGAGTACTTAATGTCTTCTTAAAAACAAAGCCCGTGTTCAAGTACTTTGTTATGTCGGGGATACTGCAGAGAATTTTACTAACAGAAATATTTGAACAAAGAGTAAAAATAAACACGAATCTCAAAGAAGACAAATTCACAATTCACTGGTGTAAATAATCAAGCTGAAAAGACAGATTCAAGAGTAGTAGAGTCTTTTGAGTCAAAAGTATTACATTGTCATGGGAGTTTGACCACTCCGTACAGTTCAGGTTTCGAACTGTGACCACTTGCTACAACTTGCTCAAAACTGAGTCCACAGCAGGAATTCTTTACAGCAGTAATTCCAAGAGTAGCACTGCATGATGACCAAAAAATCAGATTGCAATTTTGTCATAAATTATCCACAAACAAACAAAGAAAAACCCACAATAAACCAAAACCAAACCTAAACAAACTAAAAACTCCCCAGAAAAATCACAAACAAACAAGAAAAAAAATAAGGAGATATTGAATTATTTCATTCTATTAATGGATTTCTAGCCCAATTTTCAGAGCTCTTTAAATAATGAGGTTGATTACACTCTTCTGAAGCACTTGCTTTTTTAAACTAGTGTCACCTGTGCCCTAAAGCCAGAGAAAGATTTGCTCCTACAATGAAGCTTCAAATGAATGACAATCTAGAGCTGGCTCTTAAGACATGGAAGAGTAACCATTTTTATAAAAATAATTCCTACAAATTAGTAATTCCCAAAACTAGTAACCATCTAACCACAGAGCAGAAAAGTAACATGCTTACCAATTTTTTTCCAAACCTGACAAACAGGGTGTAGATAAAGACAATATCTCTGGAGCTGTACAAATCTCAAGTGAGCTCTTTCTCACCACCTGAAAGCTAATTCCTGTGGTTCAGAGGAAAAGTTTTCTCTGCACTGTGTGGGATTTGCTGTGTCCAAAGCCAGGTCTCCCAGCCAATAATTCCTTATTGCTAACAGAGGAGACTTGGAACACCTATGTTAACACAATCCACTCCTTCAAAGAAAATGGGGAAAAGTTACAGGAGAAAGCCAGGCTGACCAGACAAGAAATAAAAATGTGATTATAGGACTAGAAGAAAAAGGAAGAAGGGGAAATAGGAAATTGTTACTTGCTCCTAGGCATACTATCAGCTCACCTTTACATGGTGCTGTCAGTCCTGGCCTACAGACCACCACTCTGTCATTTGTAGTTTTCCACGTAGGGACCAATTTTGCAACCATGTACCATCTTTGTTGCCTTCTGATAAGAAGACAAGGCGACCTGGTTTCAAGAGTAGCACGGCAGCCCGGCCTACCCCGTGGCCACTCGGGCCATGGACGCACAAACACCAACGTGGTGGATGGTCAAAATGGCATTTATTATCTTATCTCATGAGGTTA